>JACEFZ010008380.1:0-52500 GCA_014155875.1 Cepaea nemoralis
TGGGCGAAAAGGGGCCCCTCCCCCCCAAAAATTAATAAAAAGAATAATACACAGTAACAAGTAAGGACCTTTTAACACGCTTTGAGGCGTACTAGCCTTAAGGATCTAATCCATATTTCATAGACCAGTTTTTCTCAACCTTCACCATATGTTCAGAATATCATCCCTTTCCCCCCCCCCCCCCCCTTTTGTATTTCATCCCTATAAATCCCCCACCCCCACCCCCGGCGCCTACACTGTGGAAAATGGAAACTAAATTTAATAACACATACTAGAACAAGGATCCATCCATCCATTATGTGCCATGCCGGTAAGCGTGGGCGGTCATGTTCTGCCATCTCACTCGATCACCAGAGTCGTGGATCAGCTCCGTATTTCTGTCTCGACCATGCCACAAGGCCAAGCCATCCAGGTACTTGCCTCTAGGTCTTCCCCTTGGTCTGTTCCCCTCGATCTTACCAGTTGTCACCAAGTTCTCCAAATCATTTCTTCTCATAGCATGCCCAAAAAATTGTGACTGTCTACGTCTAATGTCTCTAATCAGTTTACGATCTTCATTTGTTTCTTGAAGGACTTGTTCATTGGTCTTTCTGGCTGTCCATGGTATTCTTTGCATTTTCCTCAGAAACCACATTTCTACAGCCGTCAGATGTTTTTCAGCCTGACTGCTCATTGTCCAAGCTTCACATCCATATAAAAATACAGGTTCTATGTAGCATCTCAACACTCTTTTTCTCGTTTCAACTGACATCTTTTTATTGGTCAGTATGTTTTTCATCTTGCTAAAGGCTACTTTTGCCATGGCGGTTCTTGTTCTAATATCTTCAAGGCATCTCCCATAAAGTGTTATTACTGTTCCGAGATAATTGTACCTATTCACTTGTCGAAGACTATTCCCATTTACTTGTATATTACATTGTGGTATTTCGTTCTTTCTAGTGTGTCTTTTTACAATTTAATTCTAACCCTAGTTGTTCACTTTGTAACAACCGCATCTACTAAATTTTGCAGGTCCTGTTCATTGTCTGCAATCAAGACTGTATCATCTGCATAACAAGGATACAACAACAAGGATGGTCTTCTACATAAAACGTTATTTGCAGGTCTACTTACGTTATAAAACGAATTTAAGAATATAGAGAAGTACAGAACCGTAAAGTATAGAAGGAAAAATAATATCAAGTAATCTGTTCTTGTATTAACTCGATCTTGAATTAATCTTAATTCCAACCCCTCCCTCCCAGCCCCCCCCCCCCCCCACGAAACCCTAAATTTCCACACATCCCCCCCCGAACCCTAAATCCCCCACCCCCCACCTCCGGGATGGAATTCCCCACCGGTTGAGAACCACTGTTATAGACCAATCATCACTCGAAGGATGATTTTGTCAATATCACAAAGGCTGCCTTTACTTCCCAAGACATTTTCTGGCAGCCATTTTAGACTGGGTCGACCTGGAAGCTAAAGGTTGATTTTAAAACACCGCCTCCATTCGAATTCGAACCCATGATCACTGGGCGGGCAGCCAGCATGCTAGCCACTCTTTCCGTTTGGAATCCTGTAATAGATTGTTTCTGTTGTTAGCTTATGTGCTGATTGAGTGCTTTATTGTGAATCATGCAGTTAGCTGGTGTACTGGTTGTTTGCTTCATTGTGAATACTGCGGTTATCTGGTGTACTGGTTGGTTGTGTCATTGTGAATCCTGTTGAATCAGTTGTCATTCCCGAATCAAACACACTGTGGTTCACGCCATCTGATTCCTGGAAATGGGTTTCATCTATCTGGGCGAGGCCGGTGTAGAGACTTTACTCTTGTCCCAGTACCTGGGCATGGGTTTCATCTATCTGGGCGAGGCCGGTGCGGAGACTTTACTCTTGTCCCAGTACCTGGGCATGGGTTTCATCTATCTGGGCGAGGCCGGGGCAGTGACTTTACTCTTGTCCCAGTACCAGACTGGCATCTCAACAAGGACTGTGGTACAGAACTATCTTTCCCTTCTCCGAGTTCAGAAACCAGCGGGGTGTGCATGACCAGTACGGAAACTTCACATCTGAGGAGGGGCATATTTGGATGTAACCAAGTCATGCTATAGTACATGTCCTTCGAACTGGCTGTGATTGGCTAATGTTTTCTATACGGATTGTATGTATTTCCTGTGATAATTAAGCTACCACAGAGAGGATGTTACTTGCGGAAAGCAAAACAGTGTGTTTGGGAGAGGAGGTTAAACCAGTAAACTCAATAATACAAATTAATAAAAAAAAAAAAAAACAGTTTGTCTAGATGGGGAATTGGGGTTTTTATCTTCTAGAACTAGTGAAGGTTAAATCTAAATTACATACAGCTGAGGAATGGGACATGTAGATAACACGGACCTAGAGAAGTTTTTGTCTAAATTAGCGACAGCCCTCACTGAAATCTTGGAAAGTCAAAATGGCTAGCGTGATCATCCCTCGAGTGACGGTTTGTCTATAACAAAATTGGGACCAACAGAATATAACCAATAAGTCCAAAGACATGCACATTAGGTCAACTAATTCACTTTACTTCCTAAACTCTTAGCACTGATATTGCGCCCTTTACATTTTGTTTGTCATCATTTATGATCCAGTCAATGTTCAAAGTAAAACGAACAAATCAGGGAACGGGAATGAGAATATGTGACAGAAGAAGGAAACTCAACGATTGTAAAGGGAAATTATTCTGATTACATTTATCGTTCTTGAAAATTCTTCAGGATAATTTATGATTAATTGAAAGGAGGATGCACAGTGGATAGCCAGCCATCTCTTAAAATCTGTTGGTTGTATAGATATGTTCTTGCATCTATTCCATCTTAGTTAGGTGGATATACCTTGATTGCATCTGTACCTTGATTAATCATTCCCATAGACACCATATTTGTTTTCCAGAATCATTTGCACACACTACAGTTAGAGTTAGATATAGATATATTTTATAACGAATTAGACATGGCCGTGAAGGGGTGTGAACATTATGAAATGACTGTCGTACTTGGGGATTTCAGTGCTAAAGTAGGCAGCGAAAAGGTGAGTGATGTGATTGGTGGCTATGGCCTAAGTGATAGAAATTAGAGAAGTGACAGATTAATAGCGTTTATAGACTGCAATGCCGGTCTCTCTGGCCGAGGGGTTACAACCTTTCTCCGTAATCCCGTTTATCACGCAGAGTCTCGTAGCGGGGCGAGAGCTGGAGGCGGTTCGACCCCAGCTGGTGATTTGCGGGATAACTGAGCCGGCCGCTCAGAAAGCAATGGCAAACTACTGAGCGTAATCTTGCCAAGAAATCAACAGACAGCTGAAAGATGCTGCTGTTGACAGCGATGTCCTGTAAAGGGATATTCGAATAAAAAAAAAATAGACTACAATGATATGGTAATAAGTAACATCTGGTTCAAACACCAAACTCAAAGATTATATACTTGGGTCAGCCCTGGATGTAATATTCGCAATGAAATTGACTACGCACTGATTCCAAAGAGATTCAGAAGCAGTTCAGTAGGAGCTAAGACTAGACCTGGAGCAGATGTACAGAGTGATCATGTGCCATTTAATGGAAAGTTAGAGTTAAGACTTAAAACCATAAAGAAACGCCAAAGAACATCATGTTAGACCTAGCATTACTTAAAACAGACACATGAATTAGAGAAAGGTATAATGTTACTGTAAAGAGCAGATATAATGCCATGGAGATAATACAGCCTTTTGATGAACAAAGGGACATGTTACGGGAATCAATCCAACATACATCAAAAGAAATCATTCCACATAAACATATAACTGCACAAAAGAAATGAATGACAGATGAAATTTTGCAAAGAAGAAAAAGCAAGATAAAGAAGAATATAATAGAATACATAAAGAAATAGTAGACAAACGCAAAGTGGCTAAACATGTATGGCTGAATCAACAGTGCATGGAAATTGGGACACACTATTGGGAAAACTCACATTCCATGTATCAACAAATACCATGAAGGTAAACACAAAATACCACTGGTTGTTTAAAATCGAGGAAAGGTGCAATATTTATGGGACAAGATGATATAGTCAATAGATGGGTGGAATACCTGGAAGAGCTGTATGATGATTGGCGATCGGATGTAAATATTCAAAAGAATGGTGAAGGTCCACCAATACTTACAGCGGAAGTTAAAGATGCACTTTATCTCATGAAGAAAGGAAAGACACCCAGCCCAGACAACATTACATTGGAGGAAGTTAAGGCTCTAAGTGATTTTGGGATCGAAATACAGTCAAACGTCGGTTTTCGTTGCCTTAGTTGTCGGCGATTTCGGTTTTCGTCGATATTTTCCGCGAAAAATGTGTTTCGGTTTTCGTCGGTTGGCTCTGATTTCGGCGATGTGCTCACGTTACTTCGCTGCTAATTTTGCGAAAATAAAGAGACCCGCGCGTTCTTCTGCTCACTTTGGCGTTGTTTTTCGTTGTGTGAGCATCACTAAAATACGAGAGCGGCATTAAGATTGCTGAAATCTCCCGCATGTACGGGAATTCGCCATTCCACGATAAGTTCCATTGTGCTTAAAAAGAAAGAAATAAAGTAGGCTATTGTAGCAAAAGGCGTGAATGTACTAACGAAACAGAGATCGCAAACAATTGAAAATTATCCACTTGGTTAAGAATTATTCCTTCTATTTCTATGTCACATTTTGGTGTCACCATTTCTTTGATATCACCATTGTTACTGTTTTCTTGATATTCAAGGAAAATCCTTTCCTTGCACTCTCTGTTACTACAGTGTCCAACAATTGTTGTAGGTTTGTTGATTTATCTGCCATCAATACTGTGTCATCTGCATAGTGTATATTATTTATATTATAACCTACAACTAGTATTCCTGGCTTCTCTTTGATCTCTCTCATTATTACTTCGCTATATAGGGAGAAGAGATCTGGTGACAAGACACATCCCTGTCGTACTCCTAGCTTTATCTGTTCGTAACTACCCTCTTTATTTCCAATTTTAATTGCTGCTACTTGGTTCCAGTAAATATTCTTTATTATTCTTAAATCTTTCGCATCAATGTTGATATCTTCCAACATTTTAATCAGCTCACCATGTTTTACTTTATCAAATGCCTTAGACGTAAAATAAATAACTTAAATCATGCTGATGGCACCATCTTGATAGCAACAAGTCAGAAGGATCTATTGGAAATTATAGACACGGTGGTTGTAGAAATTGAAAACATGGACCTTAGTTTGAATAATAGAAACACAGACAGAAGTCTTGGTGATATCAAAGAAACAGATTATGCCTAAATGCGCAAATGAGTGTAAATGGTGTTATTTTTTGACAAGTGCTGTAATTAAGATATCTAGGCACATGGATAAGATCAGATGGAAGATGCATCACTGAGATAAAGAACAGAATAGGACACGCAAAAACTGCATTCTATCAAATGAAGAACGTTTTGTGCAATAAGTCATTGTCCTTGAAAGTAAGAAAAAGGGTTCTTGCATGTGAAATAAAACCAGATATTAACATAGTGTTGTGAATCCTGGATAATTAGTAAACAGACGAAAATATCCATGGAAGCCTCGGTGATGTGGTATTAAAGAAGAATGCTGAAAATTAATTGGGCAGCTAAAATGAGCAATATGGACGTTTTAAGGGAACTGAGAACAAAGACAGCTTATCAAACACATAAGAAAGAAGTAGTCATCGTTTTTGGCCACATTATGATAAGAGAAAAAACTGGAACATGTGTTGACAACCGGAAAGTTTTGCGGAAAGAGAGATAGAGGAAGATAGTGAGAGAAAATGCTTAACAGTCTTGTGTCATGGCACGGATCAAGACAACACACAAGTTGATCCATGCCGTCGGAGATCGCAATTTGGGAAGAGGCATGATCGCCCACGCCAACCGGCAAGGCACTGGATAATAATGACAGTTTGAGGCCAGTTGGCATCCTTGTTTCTATTCAATGAATGAATTATTGTTTCTATTCATAATAGTGACATATCTGTCACATAGGAAAATACACAGATGGAACTGAAGGATCATTTTTTGGATTGTCAGACTATCTCTCCCTAGAACAATGACAGTCTCATTGAGCACTCTTAGCTGTATCACATTCAGTGTAAAATTAATAAACTTTTATGGCAACCTACTGAACGTAAACTTGATCAGAAATTACAAACAGCCACTCTATGCTGGGGTTGACTGAGACGTATTGTAAAGGATATGTAAAGAAAAGGAACTTAAAACTTGTAAAGGAACTTAACATTCAAATCTTGTATGTAATGTGGCCAACCATCAAGCACCCGCAAAATAAACCAGGAAAGGATGGCATGCCGACCTAAAACATGATCAATAAATTACACAAACAGCAAATGTACACTTACCAAACAACTAAAGTGTCAACACGAGAACACTTTCCTATTCTCAACACTTTCAGCTATCATTTTATGTTGAAACGATTTAGGAATAGATTACACAGAACGGGGCACACCATAGGCAGACTTAATTTACAATCACACTATATATAGCGTGTCTGATCCTAATCTACCATTAGGTAAACACAGAAATAAAACAATTAAGCACATTAAATGAACTGTATTTATTGTTTTACTAAATGTTTTGAGTCATATGGCGAACAGGTCTTTTACAATCATAGTAGATCTAGGCTAACCTCTACCAGTTTAAACCGAGCAAATAATAATAAAGCGGATATATTGATTATGTTTATTGTTTATTAATTTTAGAGGTGTCAAAAACATCGGTCAAAATGCTTTTTTCCCCCCAGAGGTACATATGTAACTATGAACGAGAACAGCTATAACAAGAAAGTGATATCTTTGCCTATATCCCGTGTTTCAGTATTCTTGACCTGTAAGAATCATTTCTAAATATGCAATAAGTCCACAATAATTATGCTTCCTATTATTATTGTTTATTGTTTTATTTCTCTTAGAACAATACATTAATCAAACAATCAACAAATAGCTAATAACAATCAAAGCCAGATTCACAAATTCGTTGTCTCTAAAAGGACATCTCCCAGCCCTTCCTGTTGCCAGGCTGTAAATCTTCAGTTTCCACCTGCCAGATAAGCCAAATTCAGCTGACTGGAACGTGAGTACAAATGGTCTGTCATTGCTAAAATGCGTCTTGTTTTTGTGGTAGCCACAGAGATGAGTGGAGTAATCATTCTGCAAGACACTGCCATCAACTGTTTCAGGGGCAAGAAGGAAATAATATATACATTACTACAATTATGTTTACAAAGACTCACACAAAAAATCATTGGGAAAAAAAACACCAAATGTTTAGATTAGGTCAGAAAACAAGACTCTTGTATCTGCACTCTCAGCTATACGTTCTCTCGCTTTGAACTCAAGCGTAGTTCATACAGGAGCTACTAATTCTAGAGAACTAGGCTGATTTTTGCACGTAGATTAGTTTTCCCTATTACTAATGTCCCTCGCCATCAGGCGAACCCACTCCGACTTCAGGAGCACTTGCAATTTACGTCCCCAAGTCAAGGACCAGGAGTCAACATCTTTGTCCAACTGACCGGTGTAGGGGTTGAGCCCGCCACCTCGACATCAGCCCATAATGTGTGCCAATGCTCTTATCTATCCGGCCATGCTGACCGCACCCCTCACCCCCACCCCAATCCACTTCCACTTCCACTCCACCCACACCCCTACACTTTCAGTGTATAGAGAATACTTCAGAAGTATAATGATCGACTTTTGTACACGCCAGTAGGCATGTTGGATACTAGGGACTATCCCCATATTTGTGCAGACCTGTCTGCACTAGATGGGTAATGATGTCAGTGCCAGACGAACCAACTTTACTTCTCAAGATTGTTCCTGTTTTAGGTTTAACCTCTTTGGCCGATCTCCCTGGGGAAGGATTTAAGGACGCTGTTCGTAATCCCGTATACCCACGTACGTAACACAATAGCGCGAGACTGGGCAGCGGATCGCGTCACGTTGGTTTCTTACGGGAAGGTATTGAGCCGGTAGTTCAGAAAGCAATGGCAAACTACTGAACGTAATACTTGCCAAGACATCAACAACGACAGTAAAATGCTGGTGTTGACTGCAACGTTATGTAAAGGATCTGCAACTATAAAAAAGGTAGAGATGACATGGACACCCAGGCAGTCTTTGAGACAAATACCCGCTTGGATGGATGTCCAACAGGTGACCACCAGGGGGGGGGGGGGGGGGGTGGGCAAGTCAAGTGCCTTGTGGTAAGTATCCTAAGGGTAATCATTAATAATGGCTGCAACTTAACAACCATTATAACACACGGTTGGTGCATTGGTCTCTTAAGACAGGGGTCAAGGGTTTAACCTCTTTGGTGAGTTTTGGGACTGATTGCTGGTTGTTGAAGATGAGGACGGAGCACATATGAGAATGTACTGAGTGCTGTGATGTCGGTTCGTGACTCAACTCAGGTCTGAGTGCTGTAATGTTCGGTTCTTGACTCAGTTCAATTCAACTCAACTCCGAGTGCTGTTCGGTTATTGACTCAATTCAACTATACTCAACTCGAGTGCTGTAATGTTCGGTTCTTGACTCAATTCAACTCAACTCAACTCAACTCCGAGTGCTGTAATGTTCGGTTCTTGACTCAATTCAACTCAACTCAACTCAACTCCGAGTGCTGTAATGTTCTGTTCTTGACTCAATTCAACTATACTCAACTCCGAGTGCTGTAAGTTCGGTTATTGACTCAATTCAACTCAACTCAACTCCGAGTGCTGTAATGTTCGGTGTTTACTCAATTCAACTCACCTCAACTCAACTCAAATCAACTCTACTCAACTTAACTCCGAGTGATGTAACGTTCGGTTCTTGACCCAATTCAACTCAACTCAACAACTAAACTCAGCTCAACCTCTTTGGTGGTGTTGTCATTGTTGTGCGATACAGGTTCATTGGAAACGTTCACTCGTGTACCACTTGAAGAATTTAGGGATCGCGATGATTTAGTTCCATCGGTTAAGGCGAGAATCACCATGCAACCATGCTCTTCAGCTCTCCAAGCAGTGAGTGCAAGACGTGGATGCTGATTGTCTACTACCACCCTGTGTACACAAGCAATTATAGGGTCGGGTTTATGTTCACATTAGTACTACGATCGACTTAGTATCATGTGTACAGACAGACAATCAGTTAGAGGATTGGGTGTTTGTCACAATATGTACTGCTCTCCAACTCATCACTATCTGTACAAAATTGTAGCATGTGCTATTTGTTCCAATTAGTAATGTTCCGTGGTCCATTTAACATTTTAAATGACACATAGTAGAACATTAATTGTAGTTAACAGGCGAGTTATTAAATCATGGAAAATTAACAGCAAATTTAATGAGCGCAATGTTGCATTGTTGAATTTTCTGTGATGGAAAGGTAGTTACGAAATAACTGGTCACTGAATATCATTATGACATGGCGTGGGTTACTTAGAGGCTTAATATTGTATGACCTGAGGCTTTATCGTCATGTAAGGGAGATAAGTAAAGAATACTTTTACATGCAATGGGGCATGATGCGTATATGATACTGTCCCCCATATTTGTATAGACAAACTGACACTTGATGGGTGATGTGGTCAATTTTACAACGGCCGCCTATAATTAACAGACATTGTTTGGTATCCAACTTAGGCTGGCCGTGCTCCCTGGCTTGGGGTTTAACGTCTTTATCCGTAATCCCGTATATTCTCGTTAGTAACGTAACTCGCACGAGAATCGGTAGAGGTTCTCGACCCGTTGATAACTTACGGGGTATTTCAGCCGGTCGCTCAGAAAGCAATGGCAAACTACTGAGCGTAATCTTGCCAAGAAATCAACGATAAGCTGAAAGATGCTGATGTTGACAGCGATGTCCTGTAAAGGATATGCTGGGGGGGGGGGGGGGGGGGGGGGGGGGGGGGGGAGGGGGGGGGGGGGGGGGGGACTTAGTTGACTTGCAAGTCGACTTGACTGAGTCGACTTGCAAAACCAGGTCAAGTAAACAAAATCTGCTTCGATGAGGAATTGAACGCAAGCCCACTTGGCCGCTAGGTAAGCATGTTAATCACGGTGCTACCATTGCTACCCTGTGTGTCGTGGGATTATCTTTACACTTTACATTCAGCGAGATTTGTCTACTATACAGGCATGTCTTTATATGAATTAAGTGACCACTATTTGTTTATGTATGATGACAATGTTAACCTACCATGACGAATATGTAGAATAGATTCACAGCCACGATTAAATTCTGTATGCTCTGCTTCAATTACAATAACCTCTTTTGTATTCTTTGTTGCCAGTTTGTATGTGCAGTCATAATCCCTGCCAAAATACGAATGAAGATAGTTAATTAAAATCATATGTAGTTACAGGGACACACACACATCAACAAAGACAAGTTGTTAATTCAGATGACGGTGATAGCTAACGGTGTAATACGGCGACATGCTAAAGACAACATGTCTTTGGAAATAATGTAACAGAGTTAATAGTAAAATTAATTGTAGAAATCAACTAGCAATAGGAGAGTTAATAAATATCAATCAATCAATCAACCAGGTACCGTCTCCACAATGAAGGTTGGCTGAAATGAATTTCCAATATTGTATGCCTCTCACCTTGATCGTACATTCTATCAGACTGCTGTTCGTCCTCACCTTGATGTTATCTTCCTATTTGTATCGTTGTCTACCTCTTGCTGGTTTGCCTTGGATCTTACAATCCAATATGATTTTTATAAGAATGTTTTGTCTGTTAACGTGGCCGAAATAATTTATTTGCCTGTATTGTATTTCTTTAATCAACTCTGTTTTCATTCCAAGTTTTTTCTAAAACCGTTGTGTTTGATTGTTTTTGTTTAAATTACAAACTACACATTCTTCTGTTTATCTACATCTCCAGTACCTCTATTCGACTTTCTATGTGCTTGTTCATTGTCCAGGCTTCATTGCCATATTTTTATTTTCGCATATCCTTTACAGGACATCGCTGTCAACATCAGCATCTTTCAGTTGATTGTTGATTTCTTGGCAAGATTTCGCTCAGTAGTTTGCCATTGTTTTCTGAGCGACCGGCTCACATACCCCGTAAGTTACCTACACGGTGAGAACCGTTACCGATTCTCGCGCACGTCACGTTACTCATTAGAGTATACGGGATTACGGAGAAAGTCGTGTAACACCTACACCAGGGAGACCGGCTCATTGTCATATAGTATTGTTGAATATACATAACATTTGACAATTCGAAATCTTAATGCGTTGTTAATCCTTCTGAATGTTAATACTGATTTCATGATGTTGAAAACATTTTTAGCCATTCCTATTCTCTTTTTGATGTCTCTTTCACCTCTGCCATCATCTGTTAATAAATATCATGGAAAAGCAATTGCAGCGTTGGTACGCGTGTGTTTTTATTAAGGCCATTGATAACGGTTAGTGAAAGTATTCTATTCTCTTTAACTGGTGCAGTTAAGACTCGTGAGGAGGAATAATTGATATTCCTGTGCTACTGTCTGTGGCGATTTTCCTTCAATTTCCTCCGTAGTTTCTTGAGCAATATTTTTAGGAACGTGAAAGCTTTACGATGTAAAGTCGGCGATGTCACATTTATTTATCGCCTCATTGTTTATAGACCAATCAATACTCGATTAGCGACGTTGTAAATATCATCCAATCCACCTTTACTTCCAAGAAATGTTCCTGGTATCCAGTTTAGGCTAGGTCAGCATGGATATCTAGGGCAATGTTTACAATCATTCCCCTATTGACAGAGATGCGTACACATAACCACCGGGCGAGCAGACGAGAGAGCTAGCCACTACACAGCATGGCTTTCGTAGTTCTTGGGAGAAGGAACTGGTCCAGTGCCAATGAGGAAATACGTCGAATGAAGATGGTTCAAAGTTGTATGTTTGTCAATGACTTTTTTAGATAAACTGTTGGTAAAAATCTAGCACAAAACAGCTCTTTGGGATTAAGTCAGTGAGCAATAAGCAACTCACCGTACGTTAATTGGCTGGGGATTATGTCATTCCGCTTCTTTCACCATTTTTTCTGCTTCTTCTTCTTCTTCTTCTTCTTCTTCTTCTTCTTCGTCTAGTCCTTGCCGTTTGGCATTGATGATCTGACTGTCCAGTCTTATTTCTCATGTACTGTGAATTATTTCTAGTACCGATGTTGCTCCGCGAATGATGTCAAACTTCTAGCATCTCTCTCTCTCTCTCTCTCTCTCTCTCTCTCTCTCTCTCTCTCTCTCTCTCTCTCTCTCTCTCTCTCTCTCTCTCTCTCTCCCTTTCGTTTTCCCTTCTCGTCATGTGTCCTGATGATGAGTGTAGCTAGTTCGCATCCTGAGTTCTTTCAAGATACACTCATTTCGATTTTTATTAGCCCATGGTGCTCTCATCATTTGTCTATAAATTTACACCTCTACATCTTCTCCACAATTCCTCATTAGCATGCTAATTGTCCATGATTCACTTCCTTGCACTGGGAGACTCGATAAAGTTCTTTATCTCAACTCGATTGATACAAACTCCTCAGACACAATATCAGATGATGCTCATGATGATCATGATGCCACCATATTAATATCTTCGATGTAATCCTTGTAATTAGCAGTTATCGGTGTGTATAGTTTAAGAAATAACTTATTAGATCATCATCAGAAAAAGAAAAAAAAACACTTCATGCGGCGCTAAGCAGACATACATGTACATATTTTACTCACAGTGTGTAGAAATGAGGGTAGTTTGGTGAGGTCAGTTCCTGAACATCACTTGTTACTGTTATTACTTGTGTCTTTGAGCAGTGAATATTTCCTGGGGTATCCAAATAAAATTCTTGTCAGATTATGTAGTACGAGTAGACACATTGAGCATTTCTCAAATACTAGGTCCAGTGATATGGCAAATTCCCAAATGTTACACTTTTTGTCTGCTGCACCAACTGATTGCAAAGTCAGGTATCCTTTAAATCAGTGTGTGAGAGAAGGAGAGAGAGAGAGAGAGAGAGAGAGAGAGAGAGAGAGCGAGAGATAGACATGGAGAGAGAGAGAGAGATAGACATGGAGAGAGAGAGAGAGAGGGAGAGAGAGAGATAGGCATGGAGAGAGAGAGAGATGGAGAGAGAGAGAGGGGAGAGAGAGAGAGAGAGATAGACATGGTGAGAGAGAGAGATAGACATGGAGAGAGCGAGAGAGAGAGGGAGAGAGAGAGAGTAGAGAGAGAGAGAGGGGGAGAGAGTAGAGAGAGAGAGTAGAGAGAGAGAAAGAGAGAGAGAGAGAAAGAGAGAGAGAGTGCGAGAGAGAGAGTAGAGAGAGATAGGGAGAGAGTAGAGATAGAGAGAGTAGAGAGAGAGAGAGAGAGAGAGAAAGGGAGAGAGTAGAGAGAGAGAGAGAGAGAGAGGGAGAGACTATGTGACCAAGGTAACTCAAGATGTGAAACTTACACTACCTTCTTCTTCTTTGCTTTGTTCAGTTGTCTGATCCGGGGCAGTCGTCGGCTTTCGTAACTCCCCGATCTATTTTATATTTCGATGACATTGTCGCTGATTATATTATTGTGTGATGCCCCTCTGTTTTAGCTTTCCAAATACATGTGTCTGTCTTTCTCTGCTCTATTGCCTTGTATTTTTCCCACACAATGCTGTTTTCTATATCCCCACCTCTTCTCTTCTGTTGATAAACCCAATAAATTTTAGACATTTAGTTCTAAGATTGTCATAGACTTAAAGAAGGTAGTTAAGTCGACGATTCAGACTCCTTGTGGTTTTCTTCTCATCAGTTCATCCTTCTTCTGGAAGAGACTCTTGTCACCCTGGATGACTGAGTTATTCTTCTTTCCTTATCCTTCCACTTTTTCAAGGTTGGTTGGACTTCCCAATTAAAGTTTTTCATGGGATGTTATAGCCAGTCTTAAGCCAACCTTCCCTAGCAGGACCTTAAGACATGCTTGGTACATTATTATTTTACTATTCTTTGTTTCTCAAAACCGCCTCAGTAACCCACTAGAGTATTTAACTTTCTGTTATTTGAATTGAACATCTCATTGAGTGTATGTACACGTAAATACTTCCTTCAAATACTCTCCAGATATACTTACCAGGCAACGCATAATAGACTATTCGAACAAAGTTTGAGTCTGCAACGTCCTCACTCTCAAACAATACCAGCATCTTGCTACCTGAGACAACAAGACATTGGGTGTTTGAGATAACAGGATAGCCATAGATTAACGAATAGTATACTACAATCACCAACTTTCTAGAACAAGTATCTTTAGCATTGACTAATTACGAGTTGATAAAACCGCGTATGAGAGAGCAAAAAGGCGTTTAACAAGTAAGAGTGTCGACTTCATTTCAACGGGTTTTATCTCATTTGGCTCGTCTCTTTCTGCAGGGCTGCCAGCCAAATGCGTCACACAAAATACTAACTCTGTAGCTCCAGCGACGACCCCCAGGAGTCTCCGAGAAAACTGCACTCGTGAACTGGGCGATGTTGCCCGGAATGGAACCCATATCCTTCGGAGCTCGAATATATTCACGTAAGAATCGAATGCTAGCTCCGTGGCGAATGTGCTACGGACGTAGTTCGTAATCCCGCATGCCCACGTTCGAAACAACTGCGGGCGATTTGGCAGTAGACCACCTTGTGTTGGTTTTTATACGAAATGGTATGGGTGCCGGTCGTTCAGAAAGCAATGGCAAACTAAAACTTCCCAAGAGATCATAACAAAAACAAAATGCTGCTGTTAACTGCGAAGTCCTGTAAAGGATATGCAACTAGCATTTTTTAAGTATCAAATAGATTCGCCGCAAACTATCGCGCCTCGTAGTTAGTTATTTAGCTAGAGTATGTGAAATACATCCACGTATTATGAAGAAGAGTGTAATATTGTTGTGATCATAATAAGCAAAACGTGTAGATTGTGTATAGAAAAATATAACTGCACTTTACAACACTCTGCCGTTCTGTTATAAGGTGCAGTGCTTTCCATGGATGTGTTAATTACAGGGATGTATTAAATAGCGAGCTATTAGACGACATCAATGCAGGAGTCAGTGGGTGCACAGACCGCAGGACGACTTTGTTGTATAAGGGCAAGAGTCAACAGAACATCATTACAAGATCCACCTAGAGATCTACATTCCTTGGGAAATCCACAGAATGTATACTGGATATATAATAACTCTGATTCCTGGCAGAAAACTTGGACATAAAGCTCCATAAATCCTGGTCTCCCAGCATAAATCATGGATATAAAGCTCCACAAATCCTGGCCTCCCCACAGAACACTTGGAAATAAAGTCCCACAAATTCAGTTCCCGCCTTTCAACAGACCACTTTGAAATATCAGCCTCACAAACTCTGCCCTCCCTTCAGAACACTAAATACCAGCCCAAAAAACTCTGCCCTCTCATCAGAACACTATGAAATAAAAGCCCCACAAAGCCCGGCCTGCCACTAGAACACCTGGAAATATATATCGTCAAATAGTGACCTCTCGTTTATTCTCAGTTCAGACGCAATGTCCCACTGAACACATGGATACTAACAGACATCAAAAGTGTATTACAAAATGAGGGAAATAAAAGAGAATTATATTTCAACGGAAATATTGAAGAATGCAAAACATCAAGTAATAGAATTACGAAGCCATGTTTGCAGCATTGACTGTTAATTGCTTCCAAAAATGAGTTTGGAGTAATAATTATGTTGAGAAGACGTTAGAACTAGAGAGAGCCTAAAAACTGACACACTAGCTGTAGTATCTGTCTTGTAATTAATTTCTGTTGACAGTTGTGTACCAGACTGAGCCACCTTATCTGTAATTTTCCTACATCAGGGCTGGGGAACCAGTTTACTGCTTAGGGTTATTTGGATGTTTATAACATTATTCGCGGGCTAAACAGAATTATCAACTTTAAAAGAGCCTGCTATATTTGGTAAAACATTTAACTAACTCATCCCCAATGTAATGGCTGGTGCTGTTTCTCTTGGTATTGCGTGTGGTTTTACGAGGGCAAGTCGATACGTAAGTCACACAGTTCTGTGGGATGGCAGGTAAATGTAGTTGATGTTTTCTACAGGTGTCATTCGGTGACACAACATCGAACGTTATATTCCCGTTCGTCACATCTAACAAACCCATGTAGAAGTTTATACAACAACAGTGAATGCATAGTGAGAGCAACTGGAGGACACTCAGAACCCTTCACCATAAGATCCGGAGTACGACAAGGTTGTGTTCTGTCCCCTCTCTTGTCCATAACATATACAGACAACATATGTAAAGAAACCAGCCAAGCAGAGACAGCAAGAATACCGCATGACGAGAACACAGAAGAAGAACCATCTGCAAATCTAACCATTAGAGAACTCCTGTTTGCAGACGACCAAGCACTAATAGCAAAATCAGAAGCTGAATTACAAGACCACATGAATAGTCTAAACGAAATGTGTAGGGAACATAACATGAAAATTAGCACAAGCAAAACAGAGGTAATGACTATAACTAAAGAAGAACAAACAGCAACAATTCACCTAAACGAACATCCCTTGAAACAAGTAAAGAGCTTCAAGTACCTAGGAAGTATAATATCATCAAATGACAGATCAGAAGACGAGATCGAAAATAGGTGCAATAAGGCAAATCAACTCATTGGACAAATGGCACCAATACTAAAGAACAAACATGTATCAATAACTACTAAGAAAGCACTTTACAACACAATCTTCCTACCAACTCTGTGCTACCAATGCCAAACCTGGACAATGACAGAAAAAGAGAAAAGAAAAATCACAACAACAGAAATGAGGTTCCTGAGAAGAATACTCAACGTATCAAGAAGAGATAAGATCAGAAATGAAGAAATCAGGACTAAAGTGGGGGTTAAAGCTGCTCTAGATTTTATTAGAAAACAGCAAGTCAAATGGTTTGGCCATGCAAGTAGGTTACCAGTCAACAGCATGCCACAACAAGCAATGATGTACAGACCAGATGGAAACAGAGGAAGAGGCCGACCATATAAACGTTGGACGGAGGGAATAACAGAATCCATGGGAATGTCGATATACGAAGCCCATAACCGGGCACTCTCACGAAGTTTATACTTCACCTCGACACCGCAAGGTACAAGAGGAACATGATGAGATGAGATGAGTCAGGTGTCGCTAGGTGTCTCATGCGCATGCGCAGCGCATAAACAAAATGGCGACTGTACCTACGGGGTCTACAACCAAAGAGCAACGTGCTGGTGTGCGTTTTTGTGTGGGCAAAAGGGCTGCCTGCAAATGCCATTCATAAGGAAATGCTTCCTGTTTATACTGACAAATGTGTGTCCCGTAAAGCAGTGCATAGCTGGGTAGAAATAAAATTTCTCAAGGACGCTTTAACATTTTTGATGAAATCCGGTCTGGTCGTCCTGTTGAGATTGCAACCGTAGCATCCGTGCAGTGGGTGGAAGAGATGATTAGAGGTGACAGGCGAGTAACGATAGACTGTAGCATTTGCAATAGGTTGCTCTCATGGTTCAGCATACATCATAATGATCGACTGACATTTAAGAAATTTTGCTCAAGGTGGGTACCCAGACAACTGAAGGAGGAATACTAAATGAACCGACAAGGCCTGTCCTTGCATCATCTCTGTCGATACGAAGATGAAGGATAAGACATGCTGAACAGGATTGTTACTGAGGACGAATCATGGGTGCATCACTACCAGTTCACATCAAAGCGTGCTTCAATGCAATGGAAACATCCTTCTTCGTCTTGTGTCCAAAAATTCAAGGTTACACCATCAGCGGGGAAGGTTATGCTGACAGTGTTCTGGGATTGTCAAGGAGTGCTTTTAACCAATTTCAAGAAAAAAGGTGGCAATGTGAATTCTAAATCGTACTGTGAAGTTGTATCGATGCTTCATGATGCAATTCGAAGAAAACGTCCAGGACTGCTGACTAGGGGAGTGTTGCTTCTTCATGAAAATGCCAGACCACATACGGCACGATTAACTCAGGAGAAAATTAACCAACTAAGGTGGGAAGTTCTGGAACAATTCTGGACTTAGCCCCTAGCGATTTCCATCTTTTTGGCCAAGTAACAACCCACATTGGCGGGAGACATTTCGCGAATGAAGCCGAAGTTTAATGTGAAGTGAAAACGTGGTTTAGAAAACAGAGCACGCAGTTCTATGCAGCCGGCTTGGGAGGGCTGATAAAACGATGGGATAAGTGCATCAATGTTGGTGGAAATTATGTTGAGAAATAAAGGGATAATGTATGTATAAAAATAAACTGCTTTCAAATTGTTATCATATTATTTTTCTACAGACATTTGTGACTTACTTATTAACTTCTCCTCGTAGCTGATATTGATGATTTTGCGACTCGTAACAACTGTTCCAGGCTTGCACCAGTCAGTAGGAGAGCAGTCGACTCTTTGCGTTGGTAAATATTGAACATAATTGCTTTAAGCAATATGTTATTGTTTCGAACACTGGTGCATATCTCAGTGCATGTTTAATACAAGTGGGAAATTCATCATAATTTCTGTAACGTTTATGTTAGGACCAGGCTGAATTATTTCGAAAAGCCTTATACTTTATACGACCCACGGGCCGGACGTGCCTCGCCCCTGCTGTACATGATCAGCATGCATTGGCTATATATATATATATATATATATATATATATATATATATATATATATATATATATATATATATATATATATATATATATATATATATATATATATATATAGCCGATGTCTTGGCAAGTTTTTAAGTTCAGTAGTTTGCCACTGATTTCTGAACGACCGGCTCACTTACCTCCGTTAAGTAACCAACGCGACGCGACCCGCTGTCGAATCTCGTGCAGCTGTGGTTCCCACGAGAGTATACGGGAATACGAACAGCGTCCTTAACATCTACGCCAGGGAGACGGCATCGGCTATATACTTATCCATATTTTATTATCACAACACATTCACACACAAAAAACAACTGTAATTTACTGCCTGCAGTACCTTGTGGTGTAAGAGAGGGGGATCTTGAGCCTGAGGGATTCAGGCCGCCTGGCTAGTGCAGTCGCCGCAAACTGTGCAGGTCAGAGTTTTCTTTTTGCCCCGGACAGAAAAAAAACTTCACACCTTGCCGAGGATACGAACCCGGCTCTCCCGAATGAGAGCCCGGCAATCTAGCCACTCGGCCAGCCGTTAATTCAGAAACTTTGCTAAATTCCCAGAATTTTACTGAAGATAGAAAAGATTTTCAGGGGAGACAGAGTAAATATGGTTGTGTCTCGAGTTCTATGACATAAAGATTCTAATTAATTCATTGATTTGGATTCCAAGTAATTCTATGGAAACAACCCTGCTATTATGAAGATTGTAAACAATTATATGACATATGCTGTAGTTAATTATTTCACTTATATTCTAATTAACTCTATTCAAGTTAATTCTCGGCTGTGGATTCTTGATAATTCTATGCCATAGATTCGAGTTAATTCATTGCCATAATTTCTCATTCTTTTCTCTCATTCATTCTTTTTTTTTCAATTTCTCTCATTACTTCTATGACCGATTTTGGCTAATTCTATGAAATAGATTCCAGCTAATTATGAGATGTAAATTCAGTTTAATTCCAAAACGTACTTTATAGTTAATTAATCAGTCTGTTTAATTTAAACGATGTCTGGAACCTGACTCTCTTTACCTGTTCCAATGACCTTAATATCAACGAAGGGATCTGACCCATTGCTTGTGCGACACGTAGAAAACAACAGCGGTGAAGATTCATTCTTGCCTGTAGATGACACGATGTATACATTATGTTGGATATACATCACAATAACATAATAAATACAGAAGCGGGCGCGCTAGCGTAGTTGATAGCGAGCTGCGTTAGTAACATCATGAGCACGGTGGGATGCGGGTTCGACACCCGGTCTCGTCTGCGAAAGTGTGGGATAACTGGCCACCTTTTCCTCAGTGCACTCAGGCCTACACAATGTGAAGGCCTTATCACATCAGAGACCCATGGCGGGAAACTACTTCAGGACAAAAATGCACTATTGCTGTCAATGATGGACAAGCCCCATCATTGTATCGACCAATCGGCACTCGATGGGAGGTATGTTCCATATCACACAAACTGCCCTTACCTTGAGGGGCGTTTCCAAGTATCCAATGTAGGCTGTGTCGACACGGGAGCTAAGATCAGTTTGAAAAGTTCCGTCTAAATGGGCATTGAAACTGATAACTTGGGGGTATGTAGTTGTCTAGCCACTGCGCTACTGTGGCTACTTATGAAGGAGGTGCCAGAGCATTGTGACTACTTTTGGGAATTACATGGGAGGAAAGGTTAGAGGAATCTGTCACCTTGTCCCATAATGCCATGGCCAAGGGTCATGTGACAGCTTAACATTTCACACTGCCATCTGATTATTTGTCTTATCAGTTAGTGTAAGCAAACAATGAAGTGTTACATGTGACCGAAATGTTTTTGTGTGTGCCAGTGTTGAGCTGAGCTGTGCATGTCAGAGCTGTCAACATGGATGGCAAGTTCATCTCCACTTTCAGAGCAAATTGTTTGCTAACCTTTCCTGTGCTCATCCTACACAGACAAACGTCGGTAATATGCATGGCGTGTATGTAGACGTGTGTGTACGTCTGTGTTTGCGTCAGTGCGTGTGTGTGTATGAGAGCGCATGGAATGGCCAGTATAATGAAGAATACATTCTCAGGATATTCGTGTGGATTTCTCTTGGTTGGTTGGTTGTTGGTAGGTTGATTGGTTGATTTATTGGTTGGTTTGTTTATTGGTTGGTTTGTTAATTGGTTGGTTGGTTGATTGATTGGTGGTTGACTGGTTGATTGATTGGTTGGTTGACTGGTTGATTGATTGGTTGGTTGCGTGATTGATTTGTTGGTTAGTTGGTTAATTTGCTGGTTGGTTAGTTGTTTTGTTGGTTGGTTTTTTGGTTGGTTGCTTGTTGGGTAGGTTGGTCGGTGGGCTGGTTAGTTGTGAATCCTCTGGAAAACTCATTTTCAACTCCGATATTGGCATTTAGGTCTGGTGGTCTGAGAACTGAAATGGGCTTGAATCTGACGGACTGAGGTTGGTGTAGAGACTTCCCTCCCGACCTGGTACAAAAGTACTAACCCCATGGTATCACTTCCCTCTTCAAGCTTAGAATCAACAGGGTGAGCAAGGCCGATACTTTGGTTCTCACATTCACAGCTCAACACTGGCACACACAACAACATGTCGGCCACAAGCAACCGCGTTTCCAGGTTTGAAAACTGTATCCTGATTGATTGATTGATTGATTGATTTAGGATCCGACATCACAGCATTCGGGGCATTCCCATAAGCGCTTCGTCCCCATCCTCAGCAGCCAGCGAAGAGTTCCAACACCAATAGTACCAGTAGCAATCTGATTATATGTGTCATAATTGTGTCCTTTCTGTCTTGAACATGTCTGTTCAGCTTTGCTGCAACACATAAATACGCATTATTGTATACAATTAAACAATATGATCGCACAGTAAATTAACGCTAGCAAAGAAATCTAAAACCTACCATCATAAATATTAACAAAATCTCCCATGCAGTCATCTGAACTTGTGACATTTTGTTTCTTTGCTTCACGTTTGAGACCACTGCAGCCAAAGTGCAATTACCAAGTGTTCCTTCACTGCAGTGATGAGATATTTACTGATGCAGCTTCTGGTGATAGACAAGGAATTCTAGAATGTATACAACTGAAACAGTCTTTCGTTTTGGTAATGTCAATCCTGGAAATAAGCCACACACACAAATTATAATAGAATCAAATGCATTACATAAAACGTGCATGCCCTGTGCGGTCAACCCCATTTTGATGTTCTAATCGATTCAGTAGTTTGACATTTTTCTTTCTGAACGAACAGGCAACGTTTACGTCAAACTGATTGATGTAGGAAATGAACCCACTCCCCCGCTATCAGCGCTAAGTTTCAAATAATGAAATTCTGATATGGAAATTATAGACATATGTTTCCTGCAACAATGACCACGTGTTCTTAAATGAGATCAAAAGATAATAATAATTATGGTAATTGACCGGCGTGAATGACAATGATCTAGGGAGCACAATAAAACGGCAGTCACAAAATGTGTGACAGTGTAATTTCAGTGTCAGAGCTGGAGATTCATGACCACACATGTTTTTCTGGACTTGCTTTGATACTGAACTCAATCATCTGGTGGTTTATTGCGGTTAAAGTGTCCGAGGTCGGCATGGCCGAATGGATAAGAGCGCTAGTTCTTAAACATCTGATTTGCCGAGGTAGCGGGTTCAACCCCTAGACCGGTCAGTTGGACTAAAATATTTACTGTTCTTCCTTGACCTCTGAAGTTGGAATTGGTTCACCCTATGGTGAAAAGGGAAAGCTTGCTTGCTTGTGTTCGTTGGCTTGAGCTCCAACGCGAAGTCCTGTATGTCAGATGAAGACATCCTGTTGTCCAACATCAGTGTGATGTCATACAGGACCTGAGGTTTGCGTGAGTATCCGTTGTCCCATGTCTGGCTTATTGGTGTACAGACTGTTGGTTCCTCGCCGTACAGGCAGACACTCTCCGACTTCGGAGGAATCAGCGATCCTACTGACTTTAGCCAGGACCCCGAAGGGACCTGGTGCCCAGGACGCTCGACGAGGACTCGTCAATAGGTCTTGGCCAGTATATAACCCGGCCCTGGTGCCTTGGAAACACCTCTGCGTCCCAAAAAGTGAAAAGCTAATCTACACGCAAACATCAGTCCAGTGCACTATAAGTTACAGTAGTTTATGGACTATGCTTGAGCTCAAAGCGAGCGGGCGAAGAAAAACATTAGTTCAAAGTTTCGACGCATGTCCCTTACGAGAAAGTCGCAATCAACCCCAGCATTTTTTACCGTATGTGATTTTCTAGGAAATTTAACGCTCAGTCGTTTGCCGATGCTGTCTGAACCACCGAAGCTCATATTATTAGTGCAAATTTAACGCAAGGCGGTGGATTTCGAACCCAGGTATGTAGAACTATGAAACTGCTGTTCACCTGCCCCTAAGCTAGAGATGCCAGCGTTCATCATAGTATAATAAAATAAAATTACAAGTGACACTTTGCCCGCCTTGATGTTGGGTATGTGGTGCCTAGCCTCTGATTTATAACGAGCATTTGGCGCTTGAAGGGTGATCGTTGCCATTCAATAGCCGTTGCTTTATTATTCTGTTTATTTCTATTAGTCTGTCGATCTTGAAGCTGTTTCAATTATTTCTTGTTTACATTTTCTCCTTACATGCCTTAACAATCTTTACTGCCTCTTTCTAATATCAATAAATATTTAATGTGTCCACTAATTGCTCTTTTACTTAATTAGGACATTTAATTCATATATTTCACCACAATTCATAACATGAAAAGCAACCTTACAGAGCTAGTTGCACATCCTATACAGGACATCACAGTCAACCCCAGGATTTTTTGGTTGCTTTTGATTTCTGGACACGTTTACGTTCAGTAGTTTTCCATTGCTTTCTGACCTGCCGGCACTCATATTATTATATGAACACCAGCGCAAGGTGGTCTGCTTGAAAATCACCCGCAGCTGTGTTTCGAACGTGGTGTGTAGGATTATCAGTTGCGTTCATAAACTCCATCACCACAGAGCCGACAAAGCTCCGATATAATAACAGAACTGACTGAATATAAAGATATGAAGGTATTATTCAACAGCAGCCACAACAGAATCATGCTTACTGTGCAGGAACTGTGTGAGTGAAACCCCTTGGTAGGGTATCTTCCATCAGCAATGACGTGGTTGCTACTCTAGCCGAGCTGAACGCCAGCGCACGATGCTTCTGAAAATGTATAATCATAGCATCTACAGGTGTGACTCGGGGATACAGAATAGAATCGGCATGTTCAGCCACACGTTTATTAGAATGAAGTAATGTTACCTCATCTCATCTTGTTCCTCTTGTACTTTGCTGTGCCGAGGTGAAGTATAAACAGCAGGAGAGTGCCCGTTTATGGATTTCATGTATCGAGATTCCCATGGACTCTGCTATTCACTCTGTCCATCGTTTACGTAGCCGGCCTCCTCTTCTGCTTCTATTTGGTCTGTACGTCATTACTTGTAGTGGTATGTTGTCCATTAATCTAATTATATGGTCAAACCATTTAACTTGCTGTTTTCTGATGAAATCTAGTGCTGCTATAACCCCCACTTTAGTCCTCGTTTCTTCATTTCCGATTTTCTCTCTTCTTGATACATTGAGTATTAGAATGAGTAACACAATAAAGATCTGCAATATCACTCACCATTATCACCATGGGCCCCTTCAACTAACGTATGAGTACATGACTCTCCACAGATCTCGGTCTTTGGTGTTCTGGATCAACTCTGCTGATGATATTTCTCCTTGCCACCGTCTCAGTCAACCTAGCATCATTTCTCATGGTCTGTCCATGCCTCTTTGTACCATTGATCTTTCCAGTTGTCCTGATGTTCTCCACGATTAAAGAAAGTTGTTTTTGTCTTTCTTATTACTTATATAATGTTATAGTTTTATTAGCCTCTTTAAGGCCATCGTCGTTAGTTACCCCGGCAGTCCAGGAAGTCGCATCATTCGTCTCAGGTACCACATCTCTGTTGCTTCTAGGTTCTTCCTAAACATTACTCATGCACAATAAATCATTTACTTCGGTGAGATGCCATTATTTCCAAACGGTTGTGACAGGACGCCAGAATATATGGCTCGTAAACAAAAAACACGTCCCGAAACAAAAACCCGCAATGGCTCTGTGATGAGATAGGGCTATCATATTTTGCATGCATGAATAGGTGTATGGCTCATAATTGTTATAAAACTTTATTTTTTCCATATTTTCCTGATTATAATTTTCAAATATTCTATTTTGTATTTTCATGATGACGGCAGGAGTAAAACATATTTTAAAAAACAGGAATGAGAATGTTATCAATTTTAACAAAGTTAGTTGCACATCCTTTACAAGACGTAGTAGTCAACCACGATATTTTTTTTTTTTTTTTTTTGCTGTTTGTGATTGCCATTGCTCTCTGAACGACCAGTACCCATACCATTTCATAAAAAAAAAAAACCAACTTAAGGCGGTCTGCTGCCAAATCGTCAGCAGCGGTATTTCAAAAGCGGTATGCGGGATTACGAACTGCGTACGTAAATCCTTCGCCACGGAGCCGGCCATAATTTGAAAAAAAAACAGACATTGAACCTATAGAGACAAACAAATTAACATAAGAATAACCATATTGTATAGTATTGTGTTTATACTTATGAACAGGTGGAAACATAGAAACAAGAGCAAACAATAAATGAGGAGACAACTTTTCTAAACAATTAAAAGGAGACATGTTCAATATTAAGCAGGCGCGTTAGAGTAGTTGATAGGGAACTATGCTTATAATGTCATCAGGGGAGTGGGGGGGGGGGGGGGGGCAGGCCAGGGTTAGGCGCTTAAGTTCGCCGTCTGGCTAAGTGAGGAAAAGACTAACCAAAAAGCTATATGTCTAAAAAAAAAACACACATTTACACTAAAAGAGAGAAACACAAGAAAGGCCTCACGTGATATACCTGTCGACACTGCCTTAAGAAGAACTTGTACACTAGATCTGACCACTGCATCAGCTGCCATTGGCAGGTACATGGGGTACTGATGCCTGTTGCAAGACTGCTCCACTGGTTTCTTGTCACCATGTGCTCATGTGATATAAACAGTAACAAATAAATAATTCGTAGAAAGAATGTGAACTCATGTGCTCAACAGTAACAAATAAATAATTCGTGTATATAAATCATTTTATTAGACACTGTAGGCCTTTCGTGACTTGTGCATTATTTCGTGCATGATAACTGATTTCTGCTGTAGGCCTCTGATGTGATAGCGTCACGGCATTGTGTAGACCTGCGTGTAACAAGGAATAGGGGGCAAGTATTTTCCTCTCGTAGGGGGCGACGAATGGAGGGTGGGAACCCTCGTCCAACCACGCTGATGAACTGAGAACTACTACATTATAACTATTGTTATACCTTATTATCTTATCTTCTGTTTTATTCATAAATAATGAATTTGAAAAGTTAGTTGCAGATTCTTTACAAGACGTCGCAGTCAGCCTCGACATTTGTAATACTGTTTGTGATCTCTTGCAAGTTTATGTCCAGTAGTTTGCCACTACTTTCTGAACTACCAGCACCCAAACCAGTTCGTAACAAACTAACGCAAGACGGTCTGCTGCTAAATCGCCCGCAGCTGTGTTTCGAACGCGGTATGCTGGATTACGTCCGTAACTCCTTCGCCATGAAGCCGGCCTCAATAATGAGTACTGGATAATTGAATCTGTTCATTTTCTGGGACTTGTCTTGGTAGCTACAAGTGTGTGAGTTTTTTGTTTTTTTTTCGATCGCTCGATCTGAGCTCAAGTATAATCCATGCACACGCCACAACAAATGGCTGTAGAAAAATAACTAAATATGATAACAACTTGAAACCAGTTTATTTTTATAGATACACTGTCCCTTTATTTCTAAACATAATTTCCACCAACATTGATGCACTTATCCCATCGTTTTATCAGTCCTCCCAAACCGGCTGCATAAAACTGCGCTCTCTGTTTTCTAAACCACGGTTTCACTTCACATTCAACTTCGGCATCACTCGCGAAATGTCTCCAGCCAAGGTGAGTTTTCAGTGGACTTAGCCACTAGCGATTTCCCGTAAAGCGGTACATAGCTGGATAGAAAAAGTTACGAGAGAGTCAGTAAGTAAGTCACACAGTTCTGTCTGATGGCAGGTAAATGGAAACAACGCTCGCCGTTCTATGCAGCTGGTTTGTGAGGACTGATAAAACGATGGGATAAGTGCATCAATGTTGGTGGAAATTATGTTGAGAAATAAAGGGACAATGACAATAATAAACAAAACAAGGGACAATAATAAACTGGTTTCAATATATTATCATAATTAGTTATTTTTCTACAGCCATTTGTGACTAACTTATTAACTTACCCTCGTACGTCGTCCCTCGTTCGCTAGACACGGTGATTCTCTTTGTCAGCGGCACTCAGTTCATAACAGTCACTACACAAATTGAAAACAAGCAATCCTGTCAGAATAATTAATCACGTAATGCCAGAAATACCTCGCTCCACTGTAATTGTATTGTCTGTGCAAGTGGGGAAGTGTCCGTTCACACGTAGGACTTCAATACGAAGTAGATTGTCCTTCACGCCTTGTGACACACGCACTGGACAAGTATTCCCCCTGAGAAACAGATAACAACAGACCGATCTGTTTGTAATTGATAAGTAATTGCTAGTGACTTTCATTAATCTATATATAAGGAGATAAAAATGTGCAATGTATCTGAATTGCAATGACCTTCGTATACCCATGCCATATGGCGATGGTGACCATATCTGTCCACATGTTTCTGTCTCGTGTACTGACACTCATTTCTGATATTATGCTCTTCCTTACCCTGGTGCCAAACTCTTACCTCTTCTCCTACCTCTTTTCCACTCTAGTTTACCCGTTACCATAACGTAGTTTTCCCTTCTCAAGATATATCTAGATAATGAGCATTGCTTTCTTCAGGTGCGGAACGAGTTTTCTTTGTGAGTTAACTATTTTCATGATATATTCAAGAAGCTTTTTATATGCCCATGGATTCTCATCATTATTCTATAAAACCACATCTCTGCATATTCCACATAATTCCACAATAGTCTAATAACTGTCCATGATTCACTTCTATAGAACAGGATTGGCTCCATGTAGCTCTCAACAAATCATTTTCTAATGTGGATTGACAAAGATGCATATTGCACAGACTAGTCTTCACCTTGTAAAATGCTGTTGTTGTTGTTTTTTTGTTGTTGTTTTTTTTTTTTTAGGGGGGGGGGGGGGTTTAACTTCTTCAATACATCTTTCATCTGTTGTTCCAGACTTTATTTACTAGATATATGTAAAGACATCTGCCGTTGGTTTCCTGTCAACGTTAGAGGGAGATAATGACAATAGGATTTGTGGTGGCATAGTGCTTACCGTGCTCCCCTACTAACACAGTGCTCATGTTTGAATCTTAGTAGTGGCAGTATTGTTTTCCGACCATTATGATTCTGGGGTCGACCCAGGTTGCTGAAATTACACATCCAGTAATTTTAAGACTGTTTCTGCAAGTCTGAGCAGGAAAAGAGTCAACGAAATAGAATTCATTATGTTGTCACCCTAATATATGCTAACACATCACACCTGATGGCAGTATCTTCCGTAGGATAAACTTTTCTACATGACAAGATACATGGTTGGTTAAATGACATTCATTAGAAAACAAACATAGATACAAATGTCAATGAGCGAATCATTAACAACTTACTTGACATCATCTATCGGTAGATGAAAGAAAACTGGATGTGTGTTGACTTGGATTTCTGGCAGTGCAGTTTCTGAACATGTCTGCTGAACTTCAAAATATACAAGTACATTTGTTATTACAGTTGTTTCTCATCTTATCTTCAGGACTAATGTTACTAGCAATTATAATGTTGCAATTTCTTCTTTCCGTTGTTGGAACAAGACTCTAACATCCAAAGCCTTGGTTATATGTAATCAGTTTTATCAGATGTGTGTTCAATTGTCTAGTGATAATATCTATGCATTTAAATATGTGATGAAGGGACACTTCATTAATGAGCATGAATCGAGTATTTAGGAGCCTCAACAGCGCAGTTCCGGTCCAGACGTCGGGAGTTCAAATCCTCATCGAGGCAGATTATTTTTTTAATTTATTTGTACTTCCACGCCAACCTAACCTAAAATGGGTTCAAGGAAATGTAATGGGAACTAAAGGCAGTCGGTGTGATATTGGCCACACCCTCCACTGAGTTCCTATTGGTCATTAGAATATGTACCATATACGCAGTACGCCTTAGGATTTGTAAAAGGGTCTTATTTTTCTAAACTGAATGTCCGGTGCTCGCTTTTGTTACCATGTAACCAGCAAAGCCATTATAGTTACTTAGCATGTAAAATAAGACAACCTTTAGTTTACTCAGTGTGAAGATTAGTTTGGAACAAAATACAACTTTGTAGCTGGTATCGTTCAAGATTAATCTTTAATAAACAAACCCTTTGTAATTGGTAGCGTTCCAGATTAACCTTTAATAAAAGACGACTTTGTAGTTGGTTCCTTGTCAAGATCCCACGGAACAAAATTTACCATTGGGTTTTTCCCTTTCAATGTTAATTTGGAACACAAAATAACATTGCGGTTGATTCTCGGTCAAAATGCCATTCTATAAATATAATATAACCTTTCTTCTAACCTAACCTCACTCCTCTCATAACCTCTTATATTAGCCTTACTTCACTCTTCTATTAGCCATACCTCACTCCTCTCATAACCTGCCCTCACTCTTCTATTAGCCATACCTCACTCCTCTCATAACCTGCCCACACTCTTCTATTAGCCATACCTCACTCCTCTCATAACCTGCCCTCACTCTTCTATTAGCCATACTTCACTCTTCTTCTAACCAGCCCTCACTCTTCTATTAGCCATACTTCACTCTTCTTCTAACCAGCCCTCACTCTTCTATTAGCCATAATTCACTCTTCTTCTAACCTGCCCTCACTCTTCTATTAGCCATAATTCACTCTTCTTCTAACCAGCCCTCACTCTTCTATTAGCCATAATTCACTCTTCTTCTAACCTGCCCTCACTCTTCTATTAGCCATACTTCACTCTTCTTCTAACCAGCCCTCACTCTTCTATTAGCCATACTTCACTCTTCTTCTAACCAGCCCTCACTCTTCTATTAGCCATACTTCACTCTTCTTCTAACCAGCCCTCACTCTTCTATTAGCCATACTTCACTCTTCTTCTAACCAGCCCTCACTCTTCTATTAGCCATACTTCACTCTTCTTCTAACCAGCCCTCACTCTTCTATTAGCCATACTTCACTCTTCTTCTAACCTGCCCTCACTCTTCTATTAGCCATACTTCACTCTTCTATTAGCCATACTTAACTCCTCTTCTAACATGCCACCAATCTTCTATTAGCCATACTTCACTCTTCTTCTAACCTGCCCTCACTCTTCTTCCAACCCACCCTCACACCTCTGTTAGCCTTACTTCACTCCTCTTCTAACCAACTCTCTATTATTGTTACGTCACTGCTCGTGTAACCTAAGAATTCAATTTTAACATTGCTTAGACACTTCTTATTTGCCTTGAGCTGTAAATGCAAACATAATGTGATAAAAATCCTCTTCTAGCGATAGTTGTAAATATCAGCATTATTTAGACTCACTTCCTTTACTTTGGTAAACTGATAAATAACCATGTTTCACTATTATCATGGCTTAATGAGAATGTGGCGATAGTCTCACATTTATTTTGTTGACCAAACAGCACTCAATGGGTGCCATGCTGTCTTAATTAAACAAATCACGCCTTGAGGAGCATTCAAACCCAGAGTCACCATGTCACTATGCTACTATGGCTACTATCTGTGACTATCAGCAGTTAATAATACATACAAAATAATAATCAAAGAACATTTCGAGCCGAAATTGCCTTACCAGCCATCTACGAACTCATGGATCCAAACTTTCAACCCCACTGGATGAAATAAATGAATGGTCATCATCATTCTCGATGGACAAAGACCAAAAACCTTATCATTCATCTACTTTCCACAAAATAAAGGTAGAAATAGACATTGACGTTTTCAAATCACATACGTATACTGTCACTTTTCTGGCAACATGATCAAGGGAACTGGGCAGCTCACATGGTATTACCTCCAGGCATGCGATTACATTCCGTGTGTACATGCATTTAACATGGCAGATCACACAATGAAATTAATCTATTGCTAATTGACATAAGTTATATAGCTGAAATCATGGCGTTCATGAGAACTGAAGTTCGTCTCAGAACTCACATGTTTTACTCTTGGAGTATATCTTCAGCTGTATTGTATCACTCTGAAACTGTTGAACGCCATTAAACTCAAAGGACACTGTCGCATAGTTTGTTGAGAGGTGGACGACAGAGAAGGCTTCCCTCCAGTTGCACCAGTGAGTGACCTGAGGACTTGTTAAGACTGGACCTAAAGGAAGACAAACACACACATGAAGAGTAGGTCTGTATAGCAGAGTAGTCAACTATATACAGGACCATATTTAAACGCCTTGATGAGTGTTGGGCATATGGTGCCAGACCTGTATGTTTATAGATCAATCGCCGCCTTTATTTTCCAAAACATATTCCGGTATCCATTTTAGGCTTCGTCGTCTTTGAAGCGCTGGACAATACACGCGAAGCGTATTCTTTTTTTTTTTTTTTTTTACATGGAACATGTTATTTAGTTGTTCACACATCTCACAAATCTTTCCTGTATTTCTAGTATATCAGATCTGTTGCCTTATTCGTTCCAAGGGCAGCTGCATTGCATGTTCAGCATGTTCTCTTGTATGTCAAGATACTACAGCCTAACCCCATTTTCAGTTCATCTTCTGATGATATCTTCCGATTTCAAGCGTTGTCTATCTCTGACACATGTGCCTTCCAAATCTCCCTTCAGTAAGATTTAAACATGTCTATAATATGCTTTGGTAATGTTACAAGCTACAGTCAATAAACAATTTTTCACTTATTAGATTGTTTTACTGGCCGTTGTGAATGATCGTTCTATTCCTCTACATTTCATTCCGAGAACTGTTCAGTAAGTGTGTTGATGCTACCACATCAAGTAATGCCATAACACCCGATTGCAGTGATGCATTCAAACGCCAAACTATGCAGTCAGTCTTTCTATGTGTCGTTTTCGATAGCTTGTTCTATTACGTATTATTGACAGCTACTCATATTAATTATAATGATAATGTGACTATGATAAACTTAAAAGCAAAGACCCTAATTCGCCAGGATTAAGCATTAGATTATCAAGACCCCTCCCCACATTTCGTGGAATCCCGTCAACAGACACTTGTCTATCTAACAAAGCAAGGATCAGCTATGGTCTCTACTATATTGAAGTCAAGAGGAGGACTACACATTTTTCACTCTTTCGAATGCTAAGAGTGTTATAGCAATTAAATACCATGGTGATAAGCAACCAACACCCACATATTGCATACCTCGTGTTTTGGGGTTAGTCGGACACTTGAAAGAGCGTGTTGGCTATGGGGATGTCCCAGTGTGTCCCAGAATACCCAAGTCTCAACACTTGGTACACGGGAAGACGTCGTTGGCTACCGAAGAAGAGAAGGAGCTCAAGTGCTAATGACCCAAGTGCAGTGACGTTAATTCTTGATTTCATATTCGTAAAGGTAAACCAAGAAGCAGAGGTAAGAGGACGCACTAGACAATATAACAATTAATCAGCTGCTAGACAACTACTGCGATTGGAATTAATCTCCATTATATTCCTTTGACAGACTTCATAAACAACTTGCCTACAATAGAAATACTGAACACATTTCAGCGGACACTGCATAGTGTGAAGTATAGGAGAGCAACTTGCCATCAAGGAGAATCACGTGTCCATCCTTGCACCATGTCCTGGGTATGCTGACAGCCTCAACCACCAGCACAGAGCTAGGATCTGTAGCCCCCAGGTTGTCGATGGCTTCTATTCTCCACATGCACCTGCATTATTGAAGACAGATCTCATCACAACTGTTCACAGTTTGGATAAAGCAAATATCTGTTGTCTCTATATTTTAAGGGAATCGCCATGTTTAATGTTTATGCAGCTTGTTTTGTTCCAAAATTACATTTCCTCTGGAGTAAACTAGGCAGACCGAGAGACGGATCATGCTGATTGGGCTACATATAGTCTCTGCAATTAAGCCCAATCTTTATGCTAATGAGACTTATAACTTCATCTCTGGTCATCGTCATAGCGTGTTATTTGTATGCCTTTTTAAAGCAAAATGTAACAAACTATCGTCTGCCAAGACGGCAAGATGCCAGTGTAGCCAGTTTCTTGTGGAACATAGATCTTGAACTCATTCACTCTACGAATGTTCTATATGTTGCTTCAACTGTGCCCATTACATTCTAAACATTAGCTTTAATCATTCCAATACTGTATTATTGATATCATGTTCAACACTTTGTACCCCAAGCAATGCACGATGTGTTATCAGATCTTCTCCGGGTATGGCACGCAACATATGGCGTGTTATTGCATTTCCTACGTTTTGTCTGAGTGTGGTAAAGAAGTATAGACAGTTTATAACCTGTAACAGCATATTTTATACAATAAATACAAAATATATATTGCATTTTTGAAAGTCATGCCTTCATGCTTTTTCATTGTGTTTACTGATACCAGAGGGCAACTGCTATAAAATCGTCTGTCACTGGCTTTATCAATATTGTTCTCTATTTTTGGTGTTTTCTTCATCTCTTCCACGCCACCTCTATGACGTCATATTATATACTGTGGGTGAGTTCTCCTCATCACTATATTTTATACTTAATTTTCAACAGTACGTAATGCTGACTACTTCTATTTCCCTATAATTATTTGTAATTATCGATGCATGGCTTTAATATAAACCTATTTACCGTTTTGTCTGTATCTAAGCACATTATACCTTTTAATACGTCTACTTGTTGTCTGTTTACTTCATGTTTCGGAATTTGACTGATTTGTCTAATAATTGAGAAGATATTGGTCTGTGTTGGCATGCAATATTTGCTTCGTGTTTGGTATACATTTCATGGGGTAGTCTAGATTTCCTCAACCGTTCTGACTTCTCTGTATATTTCATATACCACTGTAATCTTATTAAGAACTGTGCGTCAAGTCGTTGGGTCTAGTGCAGCAATGTCCAGAGATTCATCGTGTATGTTAAATGCTTGTAAAGAAGTCTTCAGCATGTACGAGTATGTTTCCGTTTAATAGTAAATGCATTGTTAGAGTCATGAAGCATGTTCTGTGCAGAACGCCCTGCACATCAAAGCCCACCTTACATAAGTCCAATGTCTTGACAAATTCTCTCGCCTATCTATTGTCACATTTCAATTTACTTCAATGCCCTAAAACGACAATTGTCTTATTTGACCCCTAACTGGTCTTCCGGTAGTCATGTCTTAATTTATAACTCTTTCTAAATTACTGTGATATATGATTGTCCTCTTTATTCCAGTATCTGATCCCTGTGGCGAAGTGGTAAAGCCGCTTGCCTCTTGCTCCGAAGTCGTGGGTTATTTTCACGAATGCAGTGTTTTCGGAGACACATAGAGATCATCCTTGAATCTACAGAGTTCGTGCACTGTGCGACGCTTTCTGAGAGCCGCTATAACGAGAGCCAACCATATGGGATAAAACCCGGTGCAATTAAGTCGATCATATTGCGTGTAAACCCCCTTTAAATCTTATTACGGTCTTAAAATATGTCTCCGCTTGTTTGTTCTTGGTCTATGATGTTCTAATATTTATGTAACACTGCATCACATGAAACGCTACTAATATTGTTTTCTTTTTTGTTTTAACGGACACTGACCTACTGTCCTTTGTCCTGACTGTGAGATCAACATACAGAGGAGCCCGAGCAGCATAAATATGGGTCACATCTCCGGGGAGGCAATCAGATGGCGCTGTAGAAGATCAGGACAATAGTAAGATAGACAACATTATCTATAACTTGTCAAGGTATCAAGATAACAATCACAGACATAACATTTCTCTCTCTCTCTCTCTCTCTCTCTCTCTCTCTCTCTCTCTCTCTCTCTCTCTCTCTCTCTCTCTCTCTCTCTCTCTCTCTCCCTCTAGGCATTCTGTTGGAGAGGGATGACAATCAACTCCATAAACCCAGTGGATTCATCATTACCAGCTTAGATATAATATCTCATCTAGTCCAGTCTGTACTTGCTGTGCTCAACTATGACCTGTTACCTGAATACACGTGTATGGCTCTCCACAGGTTTGAAGCTCCAGCACCGATCCTCCACACTCGGCTGGTTTCTGGAGCTCGGCAGTACATCCCCATGGAAGTAGCCCTGCAGTACCGGGTCAGAGGAACAGTCTCCCCACCAACCTGAGTCCCACAGACGGAAGCTTTATTCATGGCTCAGATAGGCTGAGTGCCAGGGCATTAGACTTAAAGAGAGCACAGTCTTCCAGACGACTCATAACAAACCAACCAGGCGTCACATGACATCAGCTACAAAGCCATGCAGGTCAGTGGATGTGTATTAAAAATGTTAGTTGCATACCCTTTACAGGACTGATCTTTTTCCAAATGTATTGGTGTTATCTTTCCACTGGAGTAAGTAGGCAGGCCGAGAGAGGGATCATGCTGAATGAGCAACACGTGGTCTCTACAATGCAGCCCTAGCTTTGTAATATAAAGATGTGTAACTCCATACCTGGTCCCAGCTGTGTGGTGTAGTTAGTATGCCTTTTTTGAAGCACAATGTAACAAACGATCGTCTGTCAAGAAGGTGGGGTGCCAGTGCCAATACTTGCTTAATTATTAACACTCGTGGAAAGTTCAGCACAAACGAAGACTTTCAACTGAAAGAATCTGCATCAACGGTTAGAACCCAAGCGTTCGGATTGAATATCGTTCTGACTTGGAAAGGCACCATGCATGCTAGGAGGCTGATCAATCAAAGTTGGTCTGTCACAGCTAGTGGTTGTACACTGATGGATATGCTAAACCATTCAACTTTGGATTGGTACATCTAGTCGTTGTACAGTAATAGACAACTAGGCCTGACAACTTTGAACCGACACAGCTTGTGAGTGCACACTAATACACTATTAAGTCAACCACCTTTGAAATGATGCATCTAGTCGCTACACCCTAGTTGAGTCGAGTTGAGTTATAGTATGTCCCACAAAGAATGCCTTCATTCACGATCAATTATTTTGAAAACTGTCTGTTGCATCGTTATGAAATTTTTCCAGCCGTCTTATATTTACCCCCACCCAAGGAATATGTCTTTGATAGGTCCAAAAACAACTTAAATCATCGAAAGCGGCGACATTCCTTTGACGTTTTGCTGAACAACTAGTGATTTCTCGCTAACAAATTTATGTTTACAGTAATGGGAGACACGCCAATTCGGATGACAAACAAAGGTGTATCCGGATTTGTATGGGAGTGGGTGCAATGAAAGAAGTAGCTTAAAATCGACAGGGTCGGCTGCATTGCAACTGGTTTTTATCCCATATGGCTCAGTTTCTTTCCGCAGCGCGGAAAGTGTCGCACAAAGCACGAACTCCGTAGCTCCAGCGACGACCCTCGGGAGTCTCCGAAAAAATGCACTCGTGAAATGAAGGACGCGGCCCGGAATCGAACATACAACCTTCGAAGTCCGAGTCAGACGGCTTGATCACTTCACCACGGAGAATCCCGAGAGGGGTGCAATGTGTAATATTAGTAAAGACAGAGAATTTACAGAGGCACGGAGTAAATAATTTGTAAATTAACAGGAAAGTAGAAAGAATATATTTCATACCTTATTTTTCATTTCCTTCTTGTTTCTTCAGCTGCTGGTTAATAGAGTGTACACAAGTATTTGTGTTAGCTTTTTTATATTGAGTTCGTGAAAGCTTCCAAATAGCTGTGCGTTAATGTGCGTATGGAGTGACCAGAAATGATACCGCAATTTAGTCATCATGTTTCCATTTTTAAGGATCTGTTCAGCTGTCTGTGTAGTTGTTTTGTCACCGCTGAGGGCTTGCGGAATTGAAAATTCATCACTATGGAATACAAACTGTTGCCATTGACATTATGCTGATGCTGTAATGTTTAGGGCCTGCAATTCGTCTGAATAGTTGGAGCAAAATATCCCAGTAAGTGTGTACGTAGATTAAGGTCTACGATCTGCTCAGACCTTAACCTGTGTCGGACGATTCCAGTAGGTTGATGATTGCTCTCGGTTGCATAAAATTCAATCCATCCTTTCTCCAATAATCCTCTTCCTCTTTCAACACATGGTCCTCACATTTTTTCCAGTAACTTTTATCAATATTTAATAGCCCGGACTGGTTGACAGACAGACAGACAGACAGACAGACAGACAGACAGACAGACAGACAGGTAGGTAGGTAGGTAGGAAGGTAATCAAGGAGGTGGGTGGGTGGGTGGGTGGATGGATGGCTGGTTGGTTGGCTGGCTGGCTGGCTGGGTCGGTCGGTAGGTAGATCGGTCGGTAGGTCGGTCGGTCGGTAGGTAGGTAGGTAGGTAGGTAGGTAGTAGATCGATCGATCGATCCCCGCCAGGAGCTGGGCGAAGCCGGGCCTTGTCAGCTAGTTTATTTATATAATCATGTTTCATGAAAGAACCCCCATTTGGAGACACCTCTGAACAATCCCATTAAACTTCGCTCTGTTTGTTTCAAAACGAAAACCACGAGAAAATTTTTTTTTTTAAAAGAGGGGATGTGTCTTGGTGAAACTGTAATACTGTTAAAATGACGGACTTAATCTCTAAGCCGTAAATTATATACCGCATATAAACAAACTTTGAAATCTGCTGTACAATCTCCAGAACAAAAAAATTTTTTTGTTGGGTGGACATAATGATAAGGTTATATACTAAATCTGATAATTTTTCCCTCAGTTGGTTACTGAGATATTCAAGTTTATATTGCAGCAAACAAATGTGGACATACTATAAGAACTGACATCACTGCACTCAGGACATTCCCATACGCGCTCCGTCCCCTCGTTCAACAGCCAGTGAAGCGTCATACTACTAATCGTTCCCACCGCTATCTGATTAAAGGTTCTCCTGGTCTTCCCTCTCAGTTTTGATATTCCTGTATTCGCTGTACCCTAATGAACTAGTAAGTTAATTAACTGTGAACTAGTACAGCTAGTGGCTGTAGGCTGGTGGATTCACTATGTGGGAGATCGCCGCAACGTTGGACGTGTCTCTGGGGTGTAAAGTTAACAATATGAACTGGAACTGAATTTAACTGAAATGAACTGATGCTCAAGTATCATGAACAATTACGCATTCAACTGCACTCTATACAAAATTGATGAACATATTTATACTGAAAATGAAACATTTAAATCCATCAATTAATACAATGCCGGTCTCCCGCGTGAAGGTGTTAAGGACGCTCTTCGTAATCGCGTATACTCACGTACGAAACACAGCTGCGCAAGATTCGGTAGCGGATCGCGTCGCGTTGGTTCCTTACGGAAAGGTATGTAAAGCCGGTCGTTCAGAAAACAATGGCAAACTACTGAACGTAAAGCTTGCCAAAACATCAACAGCAGCTGGAAAATGCTGGTATTGACTGCAATGTCTTGTCTTACAAATAGGATATGCAAATAATAATAATAATAATAATACGGTAATAATAATAATAATAATAATAATAATAATAATAATAATAATAATAATAATAATAATAATAATAAGACGATACATGTAGTATTGTAGTGCAATGGCTAGCAAGCTTGTCTACCAGTCAAATGTTCGTATGTTGGAATCCCCATTTTGGCAAATGTTTTTAAATTGATCTGGACTCCCTGGTTGACCCAGCCTGATCGGATACAAGGAAATGTCCTGGGAAGTAAAAGCAGCCGACCTGATATTGACACAGATCACCTTCTGATGCCGACTGGTGTATAAAACATGCGGCTAGCACCACGTACCAAGTCCGCCCCCAGACGTGCAATAGAGTCCTATACTGCCACAATTCATACCATAGCTGTGGCGCCTTGCGCATAGAGGTAGTGAACGCAGCCTCACTATCCCGACATACCGGGTTCGAGGTCAACTCCATGCGATTAGGAAGCATAGGGCCTTGCGTTGATGTTCACAGTGGTACGAGCGGCAAACTACTGAACACACGGAGCTAAATATGATGGGGTTAACTGCGACGTCCTGTAAAATGATATGCAACTTAATGTAATGATACCATTACCTTCGAGGGCAGCTGTGAATCTTACATTCTAACAGAACGAATGTCTATCCATAATTATTATTTTAGTTTTCTAAAATTGACCCACCGATTTTAACCAGTGCGTATCCAATAGCGAAACCTTTGCCGGAGTGATGGGCGTTAGAGTGGAATTTCATCGTCAGAGAATCACTTGCGCTTTTGACAGCTTTTTTGTCCCTGCCACACCAGATCCCTATACGACGGCCCAAGTGTGATGGGGTGCCTAGTAATAGAGATAAACTTATACAACAAATATGACAAATGAATATAAATACATCCACAAACACGCATAACGTGTATGAATATACAGCTTGTCAATCCTTGTTCGCCGATCCTGCAGGTTTATTATGCGTGTCTACAAATGAGAGCCATGTTTCTACACCAGCGGTATCAGTGAGTTCTTGCCCTGTAGCTTTCATAACAATGTTATAGTTTTGCAAACATGACATAATCCAACCCAATTGTGAATTACTAGACTTGGCAGTTGTCTGTCTGCCTGTCTGTCTATCTGTTTGTGTGTCACTATGTCTGTCTGCCTGTCTGTCTATCTGTTTGTGTGTCATTATGTCTGTCTGCCTGTCTGTATATCTGTTTGTGTCATTATGTCTGTCTGATTGTCTGTCTATCTGTTTGTGTGTCATTATGTCTGTCTGCCTGTCTGTCTATCTGTTTGTGTGTCATTATGTCTGTCTGATTGTCTGTCTATCTGTTTGTGTGTCATTATGTCTGTCTGATTGTCTGTCTATCTGTTTGTGTGTCATTGTGTCTGTCTGATTGTCTGTCTATCTGTTTGTGTGTCATTATGTCTGTCTGATTGTCTGTCTATCTGTTTGTGTGTCATTATGTCTGTCTGATTGTCTGTCTATCTGTTTGTGTGTCATTATGTCTGTCTGATTGTCTGTTCATTCATTTGTGACTGTGCAGAATGGAAGCTCTGAAATGGTATGACTCAACAATGGAAAGCTCATGAAGAGAACTAACGACAAAGTGTGAGTGAACGAATAGGCGAGATAAAGACGCAGGCGTTTGAGAGGACATACAATTAAATCTGTTAGTTGTATGATTATATTGTATGTTAGTTGTTATGCAAATCTGTCATAAGACATTGCAGTCAACCCTAGTTTGTTTTGGCCATTGCTTTCTGATCGACCAACGCCTCATACCATGGAAATCAGCACAAAGCGATATGTTTCCAATCTGCCCACAGCTGATTTCAGCTAAATAAAGACCTAACAACACATGAGAGAATATAATGAGAGACAGAGGAGAAGAATAATCAGGAGAAAGTGGCGGGAGATCGTGACATGGCTAGGCTGTAGTTGAGTGAGTACCAGTGCCCCATTGATGGATACAAGGCAGCAGGAGAAGTAGGTCGTATACATCGAACCTTGCCTTTATCCGAGAAGGTAATACTACACCCGATCCATTTCTCCAGTAGCAGAAGTATATAATTCTCGGCTTTCTTGTGCTGTAACCATCCCCAGTGTGAATATCACCAGGTCTGCTCGAAATAATTGCGGACATCTTAACCACTCCGTGATAACTACCAGCAGAACGTATTTGCTTGGAGCCCTGTAAAAGCCATTCCGAAACTACTGTTAGCAGTAGGTATTTGCTTGGTGGTCCTGTAAAAGCTATTCCGAAACAACTGTTAGCAGTAGGTATTTGCTTGAAGGCTTGTAAAAGCCATTCCGAGATAACTACTAGTAGTATTTGCCTGGCGACATTGTTCAAACCACACTGTATCAACTACTAGCAATATTTGCTTGGTAACCCTATTCTATTGTTGTCTCAAGCACATGCTTGTGGCGGATAATAGTTAACCCATCTCGTCCTCACATTCGGCCTGTGGAAAGCGCGTCGAAAAACAGTTATGGATGACAAGATCACGTTCATCATCAGATAGTTAGAGATTTACGCGATAACAAACCTGTCTTCTCCAAGACTGATCAAATCAGCCGCCTCTGGGCCTAACACTGTCACTGACTTATTAAAATATGACTCTCTCAAAAACGGTGGACATGGAACACAAACGAAGCAGCGGCTGCAGCAGGATATAACAATATAGATTGGAAACATTTAGGTATATTTAGCTCCTAACAAAAAAAACTAAGCGGTCACCCGTAGTACAGACTTCACAGTGTACAGTGCTAGGACACACAATAGTTTGGAGAAAGATAGAATAACAGCTGCTGTTACCTTCAAACAGCTCCAGGTAATCCGTGTCGCACAGGTCAAGTGTGGTGGCCTCCAGGTCAAGCTCCAGCTCCAGGATCTGTGGTTGCTACCTGAATACCAAATCCTGCTGTCTTGTTGCTTGTGGCTTGAAATATCCACACGCAGTCCAGATTGCTGATAGTACCATTGTAAGTAAAACAATGTCAGACTCGTCTCATATTTATTGTTAAACACATCATTAAAATTCAAGCATATGATACGAGGAGTAAGTTAATAAGTAAGACACAAGTGGCTGTAGAAAAATAACTAAATATGAAAACAACATGAAACATGTTTATTTTTATACATACATTGTCCCTGTATTTCTCAACTTAATTTCCACCAACATTAATGCACAAGATACATCGTCCAAGCTGAAATATACACATGTTCGCACATTGTGCAACCAGAAAGACATGGTGGTCAATTTAAAATTACCATGGTAAACAGTTGATATTACTGTGCGAACATGTGTATATTTCAGCTTGAACGATGTATCTAGTTATTTTACTCTACGTTGTGTGACATCTGCAGTATGTACCTGACGAGATGCAGAGAAATATGCCAGGCAATAAATCGTACATTCTATGGTTTGTGTCTTCGTTATTCAAATTCACTACGGGAAAACATTGTTTTGACATTAAGTATTCTTCTCAGGAATCTCATTTCTGTTGTTGTGATTTTTCTTTTCTCTTTTTCTATCATTGTCCAGGTTTGGCATTGGTAACATAGAGTTGGTAGGAAGATTGTGTTGTAAAGTGCTTTCTTAGTAGTTATTGATACATGTTTGTTCTTCAGTATTGGTACCATTTGTCCAATGAGTTGGTTTGCCTTATTGCATCCATTTTCGATCTCGTCTTCTGATTTGCCATTTGATGATATTATACTTCCTAGGTACTTGAAACTCTTTACTTGCTTCAAGGGATGTTCCTTTAAGTGACTCCTGTTCTGAGCAAATAAAGACCTTGTCAGATATCAGCCAATAAAGGTCATGAAGGGAAAGACCAGAAACTCACCTGCTGTAATGTCTGGGGTAGCCAGGTGAGAATAATGTATGCTCCTCGTAGTCCACGGTCAGCACTGGGGGAGGTTCGTCACATGTTGAGGCTGCTCAATAAAATAAGAAGCTAATCATACCAACACCTTGAATATTTTAGTGCAAATATATGTTAGGGTTGTGGGAAAATGTCATGTAGCAGGAACCTGGTGTGGGTAAGTATAATGTTGGGGAACATGTCATGTAGCAGGAACCTGGTGTGGGTAAGTATAATATTAGGACCATCATATTTTCTAGGTCTCGGTGCAGACAGGAATGTCGTTTCCTCTTGTGGCGGAAGTCGAGCGCACGATTCGATCTCTCGTCCTACCACGCTAATGTCCATTGTCAGCTGTCTAACCGCTGCACCAACGCGCTCGCTGGGTGAAATTAAAATGCAATGTGAAATGAACTGTTTGCCCATGAAATCAGTTTTAAGTAAATGTTTCTGGGCAGTAAATTTAAAATCATGACCGCTCTGTGTTAATGTCCTCGTCGTCCTCGTCGTCGTGGTCCTCCTCCCCCTCGTCTTCGTCGTCGTCCTCCTCCTCCTCCTTCTTCTTCTTTTATCTCTGCTCTTCTTCTTCTTCTTCTTCTTCTTCTTTTTTTTTCTTCTTCTTCTTCGTCTTCTTCTTCTTCATCAGCAATCAACGTCTGCTATGCAGCTATTCCGGCATGGGTCCCAAACAGGACGGTTCGCCGGGGTCCAGGATGTTTTTCTTGAAAAGTCGCTTCTGTCGGTCGGCCAGATTTCCTCCCTCAGTTCGGTGAAGGTAGTGCTGTCTTTTAGAACATACTTTAGGGTTTGCTGTTGTGCTCCACATTTGCAAGTGGCAGAGTCAGTGAGACCATTCAGTGGAGATGTGGCTCTGAGTCTACAAGTGTCCTGTTTTGAGTCTGAAGATTCCGGTCTGTGTTTTTTGCCAAGCGCAATTATGCTGTCGTGTGTTGGTCATGTGTTCATACCATGTCATGCTGTTCCCTTAGAAAAATTGGACGAAGCTTTTAGATCATATCACTTCACATAAGTATAACTTAAAGATTGCCATTTAACATGTCACTTCACCATAGTCAATATTTCTGCGTGCCCCTACACATGTCACTTCACAATAATCAATCTTTCTGCGTGACCCTACACATATCACTTCAGTATAATCTAGCTTTGTGGCAATCCTTAAACAAGCCACTTCAATGTTGCTAAGTTTAATCTCCTTTGACATCAACACACTTCCTAGTGCTGTAAAAGCTCCTCTTGTCTTTTTGTACTCCTGTGTCAATATCTCCATCTGTTCCCCAGTCTCTGTCTATACTGTTGTCTAAATGGGTGTGTGATTCCAACTAATTGATGTAACATAACAAAAGACATATAATGTAAAACTAACACTGAGAGTTGTAGCTCAACGTACAGAAGAACTATCTAAAGGCTTTAGTAAGTCGTATGTATATGCAGCAAACCTCATAATTGTATAGAACCGTCTGATTCGATGGGTGTGGTGAATACCACGCCCGCTCCTTTACGTTCTAGAATATTTCCTGATACCTAAGTTGGATTATTCTGTCTGGGAACCCAGATAAGTTTTTAAAATGTCCCATTTGATGGGAGATTTACACCCATTGGCCATCTATACGGCAGGCAAACGTTCTACCAAATGCGCTACAACGGCTGTCATTGCTAGAGTATTGTGAGGTAACTGGGAACCTGGAAAGATGTCGCCAAATAGGACAAGCATTGTTAGAGTGGGGATTTGGCTGTCTAGCCCATTGTCAGAGTATCTACTACTACAAGCCTTACTGCCTTCAATCGACTCTCTTTCACGTCATCCAGTGGCCTTTTCTGTCAGAAATTTGAAATCGTCTTCATAAATATCTGTATATCTTAGGAAAATGTCTACCCTCTGTTACTGTCGTGTGTATACTGTCTGTTATTGTCGTGCGTAAATTGCAGGCTTGGCCATGGGAATATTATTTCCATGGGAGAGGTCCCATGGGATGGGATGCGACAGGCATAAATTACCATGGGACGGGATGGGACAGAAAAATATGTCCCAGTGGACAAGCCTTGTAAATTGTCTACCACATATTGAATAAATCTACTTTGTGACATTTTTCTCGCTTTAGCCGGTACACCTTACCCCCATAGCTATCTTTTCCAGACATTAATGTCTTTCTACATGCCCAAAATATTCCCTGTCCTTTAATTGTGTCTGTCTTAATAATCATTCTTCTTCTATGCCGGATTCGTGTACTACAAACCTTTTTGTTCTCTGCCTAGCAATTCATAAACGTCGGTCATTGGAACTTAAATGTTGACTTTTTGTCTTTGACATCTGGATGTAAATTACATCAGAAGTCGGAGAGCGTTCACCTCATGGCGAGGGACACTGGTAATAGGAAAAACTAAGCCTCAAGTAAAGATCAGTCCAGTGCACCCAATATTTGTAGCACGACGAAGATGGATTACACTCGAGTTCAAAGCGAGTGAACCGGAACAAGAGTATGAAAATGTTTTGAATTCATACCGGAACCTGGTAGAGCTACTGATGACAATGATTTCAAGTCTGGTGAAGGAGATATATGAATGTTAGGAAATGTATTAGAGAGATATGTAGTCGAACAAATGTTGAGAATCCCTGCTGTGGGTGGTTGGTTTATCCCTAACGCTTTAAACTCCCACAGTAATCTACAGCAAATGTCACTAGCGTTTCTCAGCATGTACGGAGACAGTAAAACACAATTCAAATACACTAGGTCCATTGTTCGCTATTTCGAACAGTATTGCGAATTCATTTTAAGGTTTAATATATGTGTTCAATAGCGATTACACAAGGGAAGGTTAAATATACTGGATACAATGCTAAGCACAATGGGATAATAAACATAGGAACTCTTCGGTGGCGTTTGGAGAAATTATGGGAATGTTCAGGATGTCGTGACGTCGATTCTCAAATTCAGCATGAATGATTAAACTTAGAACAACGACAAGTATGTGACTTCTCCATTCTATGGGAAGCAATGTCCAACACGAATGCATTTCATAGGTATAGGATGGGGCAGATTAGGGGGGCGGGGGGGGGGGGGGGGGGTGTCAGAGAATAAGATAATACATGAGACAAAAATTAGTTGACGATAAAGGCAAATCAAACTAGAATACATTGGAGTCTGGATAAGTATTCGAAGGAATTTGTTCTACTTATCAGAAATTCTACTTATCCAGACTGCACACATTTACACTAATTTACACTAATACCATGCAGTAGCATTGAGTAAAATGATTTTACCACTTATGAAACACAGGCTGTGAACACATAAATAGCAATACAATATCAGAAATGTTTAATTATTTTAGAAAGCGTAACATTAAAGTCATATGAAAATGTCCAAATTAATTAAAGAAAAGTCTGTGATTTTGCTTTGCTTCTTGACTTGTGAAAAATGTCTTCCCATGGCCTGTTTAAAGGCACAAAATGGTGAGACTACATCGTCTGAACATCCAGTCTGTATCATGTAAATGTCAGTTTTGTCAATCCATGCCAAAATATCTGACTGCTTCCACATTCAATGATGATGTAGCTGTGCTTCCACATTACATTCAATGATGGTATAGCTGTGCTTCTACACTATATTCAATGATGGTATAGCTGTGCTTCCACACTACATTCAAGATGGTGTAGCTGTGCTTCCACACCACATTCATTGATAATGTAGCTGTGCTTTCACACTATATTCATCATCCAGAAGGTCCCTGACCCATCAGTACCAATACACAACGTGACGGTAGAGACCCAGCCAACCTTTCCCCCTGCTCTTTTCCTAAAACACCAGCGTGTCCTGGGGAAAATATCCAACGAATACTTGATGTTTTAACTGAAGCATGCCACTCTGCATGTAGCGTGTCTGCCTTCACAAAGAAACACATGTGTGTATAATATTCATGAAAACATATGTGTATATAATATTCATGAAAACACATGTGTGTATAATATTCATGAAAACACATGTGTGTATAATATTCATGAAAACACATGTGTGTATAATATTCATGAAAACACATGTGTGTATAATATTCATGAAAACACATGTAATAATATTCATGAAAACACATGTGTGTATAATATTCATGAAAACACATGTGTGTATAATATTCATGAAAACACATGTGTGTATAATATTCATGACAACAAAACAGAAAAGAACACTTAAACTCACCCTGGATTATCAGGAACATCAGTGTCATTACTAAACATTGCAGTAAAGCAGTGTTAACGTCTTCTGTTGTCTGTCTCATCGTTTCTGCGGTGTTAGTAACATAGATGCAGGTGTTTGGGTTTCCTATTTCATCGGTGGTAGAGATCACAGAGAAGAAACAAAGTCAACTGTTCACCGTTCTGTCTGTACTTCCTCCCTTACTCGAACTTTGCACTACCACGGCTATTTACTTGCTGGCGTAACGGTGTTTATAAGAAATGTAGTTAGTATAAGACTGAAGTCATGTCAGATATACTAAATAAGTAATAATACAGTTTAAGGGTGTCGTATGTAATACACTGCTCGTTTGCATACGGTTTCATTATATCCAAGGGGCTACCGATACCACCATATGACATACTGTTGTAAGGATGTGAAAAGTTGCATGTCTTAACGCAAGAAATATTAAATATTAATTCCAGAATCAGTACAATTCCACTCGTGACAATCCCACAGGTGCACGCTCTCCTACTTCAGTATCCAACCAAGAGCTCCCATGTTGATGGTACCAAAGACAGTCTGATTCAATGCCCGTCTGTGTTTTCCAGACAGCGTTGCATCTTCCAGATATTCTGCTTACCCCTCCATGAATCTGCCTCACCAAACGTGGCATCTTTATTTGTGTTTTGAACTTTTCATTCTATATCAGATAGCCTCACCATATTAGCCTCACCACATCAGCCTTATCACATCATACTCACCACATCAGCCTTATCACATCATACTCACCACATCAGACTTATCACATCAGGCTCACCACATCAGCCTTGTCACATCAGCATCACCACATCAGCCTCACCACACTAGCCTCACTACATCAGACTTATCACATCATACTCACCACATCAGCCTTATCATATCAGTCTCACCACGTCAGCCTTTTCATATTAGACTCACCACATCAGCCTCACCACATCAGCCTTATCACATCAGTCTCACCACATTAGCCTCATCACATCATCCTCGTCACATCAGCCTCACCACATCAGCCTCACCGAATCAGCCTTATCACATCAGCCTTTTCACTTCAGTCTTCTCACAACCAAATCAGTCTCACCATATCAGCCTTATCACATCAGCCTTTTCATATCAGTCTTCTCACAATCACATCAGCCTCACCACATCAACCAAAATCACTTCAGCCTCATCACATCAGCCTCATCACATCAGCCTCACCACATCAGCCTCACCACATCAGCCTCACCACGTCAGCCTCAACACATCACTTTCACCACATCAGCCTCACCACATCAGTTTTATAATAATCTGGTTCGCCGCCCAACGGAGGGGCAGCGATCAGTTGATCAGTCTGTTAATTTCCCACCACGCCCTGGTTATATAATTCGTGATATACATTTGACTTCGGTTTATGTTTTCTAGCGATACAAGCCATTCCATGCGAAACATACTTATTATATATTATTATATTTCACTTATTACACATGTCTAGTTTCCTTTGTAGAGGATCAACTGCAGTGACTATGAAGACCATCATAATTGTCTCGTTCTCCTGCAACAGGTCATACAATTCCCATTCAGCGGGCGGACTCAGTATCAGCGACAAGAATAAATATGTGTGTATACCTGTACACACATGCTATGCTTACTATTTTGTGAGCAGGGTCTATAACTGTGATCTTTGACCAAGGCCGATTGATTTTTACACAGGTCAAAGTACACACACAGCCTCCTTGCTTAGCTGACCTTGTCTGAGAAGGCTTGACCTCCGTTCTCACTATCCTTGCACGCTCTCTCTATATATGTGTGTGTGTGTGTGCCCGTTCTTCAGTTCAACACGGATACCTTACCTCTAAATGATTTCCCCCGCTACCCATTCCCCCAAACCACCATAACCATGCAAACACTGTCTAATCAAATACTGACGTATAGTAAAGTGTGTGTGGGGAAACTACATGCACGCGCTAGGTCACATAAATATCGATTCTTACTTTTCGTTGTAATGGTATTACTTTCCATGAATTTTGTTTCCTCCCAGCCGCCACCCAAATGACTTTATTTTCCGGCAAACTGAAGCAATACACAATCATAATACGCATTACGGAGGCATCCGTGGCTGAGAGGTTACGGTGCCAGTTCAGGCTCAGAAGATACCGGGTTCCATCTCATCTCAGGGCAGGACAGTTTTCCCTGGGCCAGTGGTATTTAACGATATCACTCGTCCCCCTGATTTCTTCGGTGGCGCGATAGAATGTCTAGCCTTCTTGAATATAGGATAAAGGCAAAAATCAGGATGTTCCTTTTACAAGCTATGCACGTTATAAACCCCACATCAATTCTAAAACACCAAGAGTATGCCTTTCTACGTTTCACTAGCAACGTGGTTACAAGAGAAATTACCTACGGGTATATAGTGTCCGTTACCCTGGATCGAGTCTGTCAAGAGGAGACAGACCTTGCCCAATGCACGCTGAATTCGGACACGCTGACCTTTAGTTGCACAAACTAAGTGTCATGCACTCCCATACAAAGGGGAAATAAGAACTAGTAATCTTTAATATTAATGTAAACTTTATACTCCAATTATAGCCTAACAGTGGTTGAGTATGGTATTTATTTGTTTAACACGTGTGTTGAAGTAATAATAATAATAATGATAATAATAATAACAATAATAACAATAAGTTAGTGGCACCTTACAGTCTTGACAGACCAAAGTATGTGAGTTGGAATGTGGCAAAAATTCCATCACAATGCCTGCGCAGAGCTTTAGAGAAACATTTGGTGCCCAAACGACATATTCCCTCTCTCGACCTTGCCTTGTGTACTCCAGAGGAATGGGTAACCAATACGTCTGGCACACGGTAGGCTGCAGACGCTGGCGGCTCAGCGTCAATCCTCAGAGACCTCGCCACCACGAGCAGGTGGCGAGTGGTGGCCAGACCCTGGCACCCAAGGGGCCCGACTTAGAAATAATAATAATAATAATAATAATAATAATAATAATAATAATAATAATAATAATAATAATGATCAGGAAGATTGGGGTGGGTTGCGTAGGTGGAGCAGAAGTAGAAGAAGAACAAGAAGAAGAAGAAGGGGGAGGCGGAGGAGGACGAGAAGAAGAAAAGAAGAAGAAGAAGAAGAAGAAGAAGAAGAAGAAGAAGAAGAAGAAGAAGAAGAAGAAGAAGAAGAAGAAGAAGAAGAAGAAGAAGAAGAAGAAGAAGAAGAAGAACGACGACAACAACAACAACACTATCGCTACAGCACTTCGCACCATTTTTGGTGCGAAGTCCGGATTTGATAGCCGCAGAAGCTCCCTCCTGTCTAGGCAGTCCTGGGATTCGCCACTGGTTGTATCACCTTCAGTGGTAAAAATCCCTGGCCTGACCCAGATTAAAGCCAGGAAGCTGATTAATGAGACAGGTGTTTCGTCCTTCGGTTTCTATTAAAAAACAAAACGCTGCCCCTACTCAACTGGGGATTAAATCCAGATCCACTGTTTTGTGACACTGCTGGTACTTTATTTTTAACTAGCTGACCCGGCCCGGCTTCGCCCAGCCACTGGCGGAGATCTGTCTGTCTGTCTGTCTATCTGTCTGACCTATCTATCTATCTATCTATCTATCTATCTATCTATCTATCTATCTATCTATCTATCTATCTATCTATCTATCTATCTATGTATCTATCTATGTATCTATCTATGTATCTATGTATCATCTATCTATCTATCTATCTATCTATCTATCTATCTATCTATCTATCTATCTATCTATCTATCTATGATGGATGTATGTGAGGATGGGGGATGTGTGTTTGGCTGAGTGGTTGGGGTGTGTGTGGGTGGGAGGGTAGATGAGAGATGCATGTGTTGATGGGCGGATGGGTGATGTGTGGGTGTGAGTGGTTGATGGATGAGTACGGTATTGGGTGGATGTGTGTGAGAGATGAGTGTATGGTTGGGGGATGCGTGTGTTTGTGGGAAGATGAGTGTGAGCGGCGGATGTGTGTGGGTGGGGTATATGTGGGTGGTGGGGTGTGTGTGGGTGGGAGGTGTGTTTTTTTTTGGGTGTTTATGCGTGGGGGATATGTGTGGGCAGGTGGAGGGATGTGTTTTTGGGTGGGGATGTGTGTATAGGTGGGAGATGTGTAGTTGAGAGGTGGCGGATATTGGGTGGGTGAGTGGGTGTAGGTTGGCTGATGTGTGTGTGGGTGGGTGGGGAAAATTGTGAGTGAGAGGGTGCGGGATGTATGTATGGAGAGGTGCGGGATGTGTGGGTTGACGGGGGTATGTGTGTGTGGTTTTGTGATGTTAGTTTTGCTGGGTGGTTGCGGGTGTGTGGTGGAGAATATGTGGGTGGGTGCGTGCGTGTCTTGTATGGGATGGGTGGGGGATGTATGTGTGGGTGGGGAAATTTGTGTGGGTGGGGGATCAGTGAGTGGGTGGCGGCATGTATGTTTGCTTGAGTCTGTGTGAGTGCATCGGAGATATGTATTGATGGGTGGGGGTGTGGTGGGTGGGGGATGTGTGGGTGTCTGAGGGATGTGTGGGTGGCTGCGGGGTGTGAGGGTGGATGGGGAATGTGTCTCATTACATTGCAATGTGCACTGTTTATGTTTACAACTTTCATTTGACAATGTTTTCCCCCCCCCCCCCCCCCCGTGTGAATGTACAATGCGTAATATGCATTGTTTATGCTTACAAAATCCATTTGACAATGTTTTTTCCCCTATGTAAATGTAACATGCACATTTGATGAATGAAAGATGAGTGATCGAAAGGGCCGAATGTAAGACGGGCCTGCGTGCCCAATTTGTTACCCTTTTAAAATAAAGTTTGTTCGTTCGTTCGTTCTATCTATCTCTCGCAACAGGCGCCTGTCTGTCAGTCTGTCCGTCCGCCCGCCCGCCTGCCCGCCCGCTCACCCGCCCGCCCGTCCGTCCATCCATCCATTCATCCACCCATCCACCCATCCACCCATCCACCCTCACTCACCTACCCGTCTGTCTGTCTGTCTGTCTGTCTGTCTGTCTGTCTGTCTGTCAGCCTGCCTGCCTGCCTGCCTGCCTGCCTGTCTGTCTGTCTGTCTGTCTGTCTGTCTGTCTGTTTATCTGTCTCTATATCTATCTATCTGTCTGCCTGTCTATCTATCCATCTATTTATCCGTTCACGTCTGTTTCCGTGCACGTCTGTTTAGTTTGATCCGCGGGAGTGAAGAACAACAACTGTTCCTAACTAATTTCTGGCTTAATGAGAGAGTGATTTCCCTTGCAGCAAGATGGCTGAACATGTATTCGTCTGTTTCTAAAGCTCATGCCATTTTCTTTCGTGCTGGAGGGAAAATTGTTGATTTTAAACTAAATAACTATGCCAGTTGGCTCGGCGGGAATGAGAAGAACATCTGTAGAAAATGTCATCTCAATCGGATGGACCGTTCGCGAGCGCATAAAGGACACACAAACAAAGAAACAAAGACACAAACAAACATTGTCTTTTTATATATAGATTCACCCCAAACAAAAAAGAATCCCATACAGGGTCTCACATGCATCGGTACAACAATCACTTCCGGTTAAGTGTTCGGTAGACTGCATGACCGATGGATGGACGATGTGTTAGTTTTTGGGTCGTAGGGCCCTCACTGTTGTCGGATTTTTTGGGCCCATAGGGTCCTCACTGTCGACAGAGTACTCCGACAACAGTGAGGGCCCTACGGGCCTAAAAACTAACAAAACATCCATCAATCGGTCCAGCAGTCCACCGAACACTTAACTGGAAGTGATTGCTGGATTGATGCAAATGAGGCTCTGTAAAGGATACTTTTTGTTTGGGGTGAATTAAAACTAAAGTACCCCACTAACTACTAGATAATAATAATAATAATAATAATAATAATAATAATAATAATAATAATAATAATAATAATAATAATAATAGCTGTAATAATTATAGTAGTAACTAGCTGACCCTGCCCGGCTTCGCCCAGACCCTGGTGGGGAGCATCTCATTTAATTC
>JACEFZ010008380.1:57500-158493 GCA_014155875.1 Cepaea nemoralis
ACTACTACTACTACTACTACTACTACTACTACTACTACTACTATTACTACTACTACTACAACCACTACTACTACTACTATTGCTACTGCTACTACTACTACTACTACTACTACTACTACTACTACTACTACTACTACTACTACTACTACTACTACTACAACTACTACTACTACTACTAATAATAATAATAATAATAATAGACCTGTTGAGTAGCAACTCCAGTTGCTGTTAGAAATCACACAAAAACCACTAACTACCGCTCACAGCTATCACCACATAGATAACCATCATATAACGACCACATAAAACCACAGGAGACAGATTTGCTGATCACAAAAGGCACACTGGTTCAGGTGAGTCAACGGGCGACGTCAGTGTCACTCCCACGTTCTGCAAGCACAGGTGAAACGTCCTTGATCTCCCGCTGTACTGACGCATCGACTGTCAGTGTTTCTCAAACGTGGAGAGAGGTTTTGCTCCTTGTGTGATGGAAGTCAAGCAATATTTACCTTATCCGCAATGAAGGTTGTCTGCAACAGATCTTCACAACTGTCTGTCATTCGTGCTTGTTGTACATACTGCACGACTGCTGTTCGTCCATATCTTGATGTATTGTTAACTTCCCACATGAACTATTTTCTACCTCTTTTTCGCCTGATTTCAACTTCTCCCTCCAATATTTATTTTTACAAGAGTGTTATAACTTAAAAAGTGGCCAAAGTATTTAACCTCACTCTATTTTTATTTATTTCTTCAATTTCCAGTCTTTTTAGAACATGTATATTTGATAGTTTTTGTGTTAATAAAATGCAACTTATTCTTGTGTATGCTCATATCTCTATGTCGTCTTTCCAAGTGTTTGTTTATTGTTCTGTTTGTTTAGTGTTCTGTTTGCTTATTGTTCTGTTTGTTTATTGTTCAGGTTTCTGCGCCATGCAGTAGTGTTGAGTTAGCTTCGAATTAATAGGACAATTATATTTGGCATCTCTCATATTTCATGTAGTATTTATTTCTATAGATATTAATATTTTTATATGTACTTGGAATTATTGTTGGTAATTTGTATTCTTTTCTTGATCTCTATTTCGTTTCTACCACCATGTGGTGGTGGTGTGGTGGTGGTGGTGGCAGCGGCGGCGGCGGCGGTGGTGGTGATGGTGGTGGTGGTATATTTTCAAATTCTTAGCAACAGGTAGTCCTATAATTATTCAATTCCTGTGCCAAAGAAAGATCACACGAAATGCTCATCACTGTCACATTTGAATTCTCGAAGGAAACAACAATCTGGACAAGACCAAATCGTCTAAGTACCGGCAATAAACCGTTCTTGCTTGAATATGCTTGAACAAGACAACCGTCCGAACATACACAAGCAGCCGGCACAAGCATCATCGCGTAAGGCAGCCGCCGGGGTGCCGGCAACAAACCGACCACCGTGTTTTTAAAAATCAGCATTTCACTTTTCTAGCTAGGACACAAGCCGATCTCCATGGCGAAGTTAAGAACGCTAAAATCAATCTCGTATACTCACGTACGAAACACAGCTGCGCGAGATTCGGCAGCCGATTGCGTCGCCCTGGTTACTTACGGGGCTATGTGAGCCGATCGTTCAGAAAGCAAAGGCAAACTACTGAGCGAAAAACCAATACATCAAGAGCGTGCCAAGACATCAACAACAGCTGCAAAATGCTGGTCTTGACTGCAATGTCCTGCAAAGGAAATGTGGAGGAAAAAAGCTTGGACACAAACAAAAAGTATCGCGAAAGAAATGCACAGCTCACACTGTAGCACCGAGCACTCAGCTCTGTAGCTGGATGACGAAACAGGGTCCTATAAGATCAAACATTGGGAAAATGCACGAGCGAACCGTGAAGGGAGACAATCAGCTTTCAGAGGTCTTACATGTCAGCTTGCCTATTCACCATGTTGGCCACGTAGTTACATTACCACATACCAAGATGCTTGCTTGCTTGTGTTCGCTGGCTGTGAACTCCAGATGTCGGATGAATACATCGTGTTGTCCAACATCAATGTGATGTCATACCGGACCTGAGGTTTGTGTGAGTATCCGTTGTCCCGTGTCTGTCTTATTAGTGTGCAGACTGGTGGTTACTTGCCATGCAGGCAGATACTCTCCGACTTCGGAAGAATCATCGATCCTTCTGATGTTAGCCAGGTCCCCGAAGGGACCTGTTGCCCAGGACGCACGGCGTGGACGTGTCAGCAGGTCTTGGCCAGTATAGATCCCGGCCCTGGTGTCTTGGATACACCTCTGCGTCCCACAATCCAAGATAAAAGAAATTTATAACATTAGACAATGGTTTCCATTTTGTGTGGCAAATCCACCAACGTGCAAGGACACACCATGTCTGTCCAATGGCGGTTGACAAGTCATTTCGTACTCTAGATGCCGGGCTACGCCGATCTTCAGTCCGAAAGTCTACATTCTTGTTATTAATGCCAATTGTTCAATTTACACGCTTTGTTTTGCCTGGCTTCGCTAAGATTTATATATCAATTGGTTGATCCCCTGACATAATGGCTGTGTAGGCCAGCCTATCAGTCCTGTCATTACCCACAGCGCCTGAATGTTCTGCTATGCAGTAAATGTAACAACGAATTGTGAGCATCTGCATGGATTCACCCAATGCTTACGAGCGACCCAAATTCCCTGGGCCTTCTAGATCATGGTCAGTGAATCAATACACACGCATGGGTGTACATGTAGTTTTGTGATTCAGATCAATTAATTGAGAGCCACGGAAAAACAGCAGTAGCGCGCATGCCTGCAAGCCCGATGGTCGTGTAATCGAATCCCCTCCCTTCTACTGTTGCAGGATTCCTCTCTGCATCTCTCGTGGAAGCCTGCAATGGCAGGAAAGATGACTTTACAGGTTGGGGGTAAATGGTGTCCCTTCCTGTCCAGGTTCACCGTTCAAGGGCTGGCATATTAGTTTGATGATGGTCTCAGCCGACCTAGCCATAATTTACTACTCTTTATTCTGCATAATTTAGCAGACAGTTGAAGAATTATGTGAACACTGCGAAGATGTGGTTTTATAAATTGATGATAACACAGTAGGCTGATGGTAAGAGCAATGAAGATGTTTGGAAATAAGTTAACTCACAGAGAGAACTGGTTACTGGTATCGAATAAGACTATCCACATTCTTAAGGGATGTATTGAAAAGAAGAAAGATGGAGTACCCAGTCACATCGGTAAAGTTGGATGGGATGAGAGACGGGGAGCGATCAATAGAGAGAAGACATTATGGCATAGAGGAACATCGGTAACAGAAATAACTGGCAGCACACGAGACAGAAGGCCAAGGGAAGACGTGAATACCAATGCTACACGGCATTGACTATAAGAATAAGAAGTCCATTACATAAACTAATACGATTGGAACGAATGATCATGAATAAAGATTGCATACACGTCACAGTGAAGTGAACATCAAAGGAGGCTCCTCATCGTCAGAAGTGGTGTCCCCCTTCTACACATGCTTCGGTCCCTTTATCTTTTTCACGACCTCGAGATGGGCCCACTTGGGCCATTACTCCCATGTCTTTAGGGAGTCTCCATGGCCAAGTGGTTAGGCGCCTGCAACGCGCTCCGAAGGTTGTATGTGGGTTCAATTCCGGGCTGCATCGTTCGGCCCAACCTTACCTAGGAGGCGAACATACTGTGTCAATGCTTGGGCTAACAAACATTTTCAGTTGTGATAATGGTTAAGTTTTTTTCTTTTTGATTACTACAACCAAAAAATGTAGATGTTAACCTTTTCAAGTCAATGCCTGGAGAAGTAAGCTGTAAGAAAGCCAGATCACGAGAACCTGCGAAGGCTTAGAATGAAAAAGGAGAGGTTATATTGAGGATGGGTGGAGAAACCTACTCAAAGACACTCCAATTATCGCTGGGCGTGCAGTCAGACGAGTGGGGCCTACAGTCTGCCCTATGACAACTCTCCGCTGTGTACACCTGGTATACAGTGGGACAATGTGAAGAAATTATCCTTGTAGAGTTTCTGGGGAGACAGGTTTCTTTTCCAAAACAAAGAACATGGTTCGGTTGTAATCTATGCCCGACTTCTGCCACTCAATCAATTATCTTGACAACTGAAGTGGAGGCGTGCTACTGCTAGTTTTCCGTTCTTCGTTAGATGCTGTGGTTTCCTGTGCTGTAGCTTGATTGACTGTCTCTGTCGGCATATTGTTGCAGGGCTTGTACACGTCCATGCCTATATACACACCCACCCAGCCAAACATATGCATGCACACAGACGCATATACCCAGGAGGAGAGAGGAGACAGACAGAGAGATAGATTGTAATTTTACTGATGTTATTTATTGGGATTCACATTTGTAAACTGACCAGGCCTCCCAGCCTCACATGGGCACGGGGAAATGTCTGGGGATGTGAAGGCGCCAGCGTGAGACTGACCACGCCACGCACTGTACAAACACGGGTCTAGCCTCATGTGCCCAGGGCAAATGAAGCTGTGCAGCTGGGCATTTTATTTCACTGACTTACTGATGTGCCCAAGGGGTTCGTAATACCACATTCAAAACACACCTGCCGTCGATTTGGAAGCAGACCACTTGTGCTGATTTTCACACAATGGTATGAGTGCCAGTTGTTCAGAAAGCAATGGCAAACTACTGAACGTAAACTTGCCAAGACATCACAAACAGCCAAATAATACTGGGGTTTACTGCGATGTACTGTAAAGGATATGCAACTAACTGATATGACTTTGTATTAAGCTGTTGCCCAGCTGTTCAAGCTTTCCACTCCACACGTCTAGTATATTCCTGCATAGAGTTAATTTAACCATTCCTCATCTTCTACTAATACTCCATACATGTCATTTATATACAGTGCAGCCAAATACCCCAGCACTTATGTTTTCTTCTTTGTTCGCAGCAGTCTAAACATTTAAGCACAGATGCATCTGGTTTTAAATGTATTCAGGAAATATGTTGTTCTGAGTTTCAATATTCTCTACAAATTTCCCCCAACAGTCACTACACTGCCCACCAGTCACTACACATTGCCCAACATTCACTACTCATTTCCCAATGTTCAGAACACATTGCCCAAAATTCATTACTCATTTCCCAATGTTCAGAATACATTGCCCAACATTTACTACTCATTGCCCAACATTCACTATACAATGCCCAACATTCTCTACTCATTGCCCGACAGTCACTACTCATTGCCCAAGAGTCACTACTCATTTTTCAATGTTCAGAACACATTGCCCAACAATCACTACTCATTGCCCAACATTCACTACTCATTTCCTAATGTTCAGAATACATTGCCCAACATTCACTACTGACTGCCCAACATTGACTACTCATTGTCCAACATTCATAACTCACTGCCCAACATTTACTACTGATTGCCCAACATTCACGTTGCCCAACAGTCACACCTTCACAGAAGAAAAGACCACACATCCTGTCAGTAAGCAGATGTGTGATATGTTTGTGTCTCATGATGTGAACTAAGAAGGAAACATACATGCTGAGGTACTGGAAGCTGTGGTAATACAGTGTCTAGATGTAGAGGTACTGGTAGCTGGCGAGCTATTGTAACATTTTGATTATATGCTCGCCTACCAGCCCAGAAATCATGGGTTCAAATCCACACCAAGTCGGATTTTTAAATATGGACCTGAGCTCCTGCACTGACCCCGCCTAAAATGGGTATCAGGAAATGTCTAGGAAAGTAAAGATGACCAGCGTGATACTGACCATAGCATCCACTGCCCACTGACACCACCCATTGACCACACTGCCACAATCCACTGACCACACCACCCACTGACCACACTGCCGACTGACACCACCCACTGACCACCCACTGACCACATTGTCCACTGACACCACCCACTGACCAAACTGCCCACACCACCCACTGACCACTCACCACCCACTGACCACTCACCACCCACTGACCACATTGTCCACTGACACCACCCACTGACCAAACTGCCCACAACACCCACTGACCACTCACCACCTACACTACCCACTGAGTGCTGGTTGTTGTATACAAATACAGGTGTAGCATCATACGCCCAATGCACTGAAGGAATATAAAAGGCTGCAGGCTGTATATGACTATCCACAGATAACTGTCAGTGTTACTACATCCCTTATCATTACCATTACCATCAGAGAAACTAACCCCATGTAGGAATATACTAAACATTATAGTAAAAGTAAATCAATTATAATGCTGACAAAATGAATGAAGAAAATGTGTTTCTTCTGACACTTTATTAAAAAAAAACATAACAAAACCAAAATAAAAGAACAAAATACACACAACACACCAGGGACAATGAACACAAGTTAATCTACAATGGTGTATTTGAGTATTTATTAATAAATTAACAACACACACACAAACACATACACTTCTGTGTTAAAATGTAAGACAGACTAGGACTTCAACCAAGAATGCACCAAGGACAAGAGCTATCTCTAACACAGCTACCAACAAAATAGCCTGCCACAATCAGACAGCACCTGCTGAATGAAGTAGATGGCCTGCACCACGAGCTAACCACACAGGGGTGTTCTATTATACAACAAATTGATGGTTCTATCCTGGTTAGTCACAACACACAATCTGAACTATTAACTCCTGCATTCTATTGGACACCCTGCTCAAACTTCCTACTTGAAGTGATGTATGGCATTTTGTAAACAAGACATTGCTGTGTTATTTCACACTTTATGAATGAGCCGCTGTGAATCCTTCAACACTGAAGAGGGCCGGGATGATACTGTCATCAGTATGTCCCTCAATAGAGGTCTGCATGGCTGAAAGATTAAGAATGCTTGCTCTTAAACTACCTGTGCAATGATGGTGAGGTAGTACATTCATCCTCTACACTGGTCAGTTAAGACTTATTGTTCACAAAGCAATGGCAAGCCACTCAACGTAAAACTGCCTAGACAATAAACTTGGGCTGATAGCAATGTCCTGCAAAGGACATGCAACATTTGTTGGTTTTCCTCAATGAGTCTGGAGAACATGCAACATTTGTTGGTTTCCCTCAAGGAGTCTGGTGGTGGCTGATGATGGCAATCAAAGGACGTGCAACATTTGTTGGTTTCCCTCAATGAGTCTGGAGGACATGCAACATTTGTTGGTTTCCTTCAAAGAGTCTGGAGGTGGCTAATGATGGCAATCAAAGGACATGCAACATTTGTTGGTTTCCCTCAATGAGTTTGGAGGTGACTGATGAAGGCAATCTGGAAACTTCTGTTACAGTGAGGCCAACTAGTGTTGATTGTCAATTGCATTAAGACCACCTGACTTTTGATGTTCACACAAATGCCTATGAGTAGCTACCTCAATTAAATGCAATTATGACTGTGACTGACATATCAATAACACTGTATCATATGGTGTTCACTATAAAACTATCAACAATTATCATCAACACTGCATCACATGTTGTTCACTATAAAACTATCAACAATTATCATCAACAGTTAGAATACAAAAGTGTGGATTGAAGAATAGAATGACCAGAAAAGATCAGCCCAACAAGTGCATGAGTGGATCCATCAATCAAACCCAGACTGGCTCAGTGTGTCACTACATGCTGATGAATTTATTCTGGAGGTGATCAGAGCTCCTATGGACACATCTGGAGTGTGATTATGACAATCTGCACTGAACAAAACTGAATGATCAACAATAAGCTCTGTCCAGTCATGAAAAACTGTATGACATGTTATAAAAACATTGCAGTCTAACAAATGACACATTCAGATATTACGGTTGAACACTTACAAAGTGATCAATAATGACACACTAAAATTTGTCAATTATAACTTGACCAAATAAAGACATAAACAATCACTGGTGATTGTCATGGCAAATACAAAATTCCTGACTCAAAAAGGTGTTCAAATTAAATTGGTGCTATGTACAAAAAAATGTCATTCTTGGCCCTTAGATGCTTTTCTACAACAAAGACAACAGCAGGCTTCACCGAATTCACACTGACTACACACACACACACACACACAAATTCATTTTATGCCACTGGGACACAACAAATCAATATCTATATATATATTACCAAAAGAAAAATATTTTATTTAAAAAAATTCAGAAAGTAGCCCATTCCACAGGATGACTATTATCTTCTGGACAAGATTGGCCAGTTAAATCTTCAGGCTAAGAACAGGACACTACAGACTCTATAGTCACATGTACACAATGTTAGAGATAGGTTCTACTGCAATGTCTACATGTGAACTAGCACCTCAGACTGCAGAGAATACACCTTAATGTTGTACCATATACAGCTCAGACTGCAGAGAATATACCTTAATGTTGTACCATATACAGCTCAGACTGCAGAGAATATACCTTAATGTTGTACCATATACAGCTCAGACTGTATAGAATATACCTTAATGTTGTAACATATACAGCTCAGATTGTATAGAATATACCTTAATGTTGTAACATATACAGCTCAGACTACAGAGAATATACCTTAATGTTGTAACATATACAGCTCAGACTACAGAGAATATACCTTATCGTTGTACCAAATACAACTCAGACAGGTATATTCTATGATCGGATAAAACAACCCATGATGTCAAACTCTATGGAAGCCTGCAAGACCTGCAGAATACAATGCAGTTGGGCAGGAAACAAAACTATAGACACTGGGTGATTCCAAGTAAACAAACAGAAAAAGCAGACAATGTTTCCACTTCTGATTTCCTTGCTAAATCCACACACCAAATTATAACCATGAATTCACACAAGACACACACACACACACACAGTACTCACTGACACAGACAGCTGCACTCTCTTACACACTGCAGTCTGTCATCTGATGATCTGTAGCCCTTGGTGTGACTAACGTACAACTCATGTACTATATCTTTCAGTTATCTAATGTACATTAACACCCACAAAGTAAATACCAAGAATGCTAGAGCATACTTTCTGAAAATATATAATCTAGTGACTCGTAACAACGGATAGTACTTGAGGAAACATTAAACAAAAACACGTACAAAATGGCAACGTTGCCAAAGTGTATTAGATTTCTAGAGTTGAAACCACTAGGCTTACTTTATTATAAAGCTTCTATCTTTCTGCATCACATTCAAGGGAAATGTCTTTCAACATTTTTATTAACTAACATAAAATGTGGAGCAAGAAAGCTATGTTTATTACATAATTTGATTTCTCAATTCAAAATTGCCACCCCTACTTCCTATAATTCTCTTACCTGCATGGATATGTGTTTTCTATTGTTTAAAACATTTTTTTCCTAAAATATAGCTTCTAATGTATATTGTCCTTTTTAACTATTTCTAAAGTACACTATGATTATGCTTTAACTTTTTCTAATGTTTTTAACTATTTCTAATGCTTGTGATTTTGCTTTGTCTATAGATGCCACTGTTTCTAGAATACATTATACTAGTGACTTCATATCTTCTACAACTTCAACTGATACTAGAGCATACTATACTTCTGATTTCTAATCCTCTACAATTTGTTTCTAAAGTACAATACAGTTGTGATTTGTCATCCTCTATAGCTTCCACTGCTTCTAAAGTACAGTATAAAAAAAGATGTTTGCATATCCTTTACAGGACATTGCTGTCAACATCAGCATCTTTCAGCTGATTGTTGATTTCTTGGCAAAATTACGCTCAGTAGTTTGCCATTGCTTTCTGAGTGGCCAGCTCACATACCCCGTAAGTTACTGATACTGATTCTCACCGTCGTCACGTTACTTACGAGTATATGAGATTAAGGAGAAAAGTCACTAACCTCTAGGCCAGGAAGCCGGCAAAGTACAGTATACATACTAGTAATTTCTCATCCATCTATTGTGGCCGTATTAATAAAAAACATTCTGCATGCCATATCACAAGGTTATTCAATCCAAACACTAATGTGATGTTGCTAAACATGTCAATATAATATAAAACTAACTTCATAACTGGCCATAAACTAATTCTTGGGACATTAATGTGATGGCTTCCCCTTGCCCTCCATATCAATAAGAACTTGGATAGATGTTGATATAATTTGGGCATGTTAAAAATATAAAAGCAGATCTTGAAATTAAACAGGAAGCAATTGATAATAACACAACAAACAACAATATGATGGTATAGACTGATGGATCCATGTAATGTGATAGGACATTAGGCTGGGGACAATTGGTGTTGAAATAATCTCCAGTTATGAAGATAATAAATCCGCTTATTAGTAACATATATATGTAATTACAAAATCCACATGACAAACAAGTATGCCACCATTCAAAATCATAGTTAAGGATAAGGTGGGAATTAACACTTATAATGTTTACAACATGAAAACTGAAATTGAAAATGAAAACATTCCTCTTTGAGTAAAACATTGGAACTTAAGTTCTCTAAAAGACTGATTTGTGTCATAGATAATATGCCAAGACAACAATACATACAGGTAAACATGCAAACATATGTGTGTATATGTGCACACATGTACATACCCACACAACATATTGCTTATTGTAAAATGGATTTTACAAATGGCAAATCATGAAACTTTTGACAGTACCAAATATCTACATCTTCTGGATCGCCAGGAGACAGCAATGTTGTCCATGGACCATAATCTGAGAAACACTGGTGTGAAAATTTGTGCTGTGATGACATTCTGGCAAAATCCCCATACTTATTATACCTGAGAATGGTCATTTTCTCACCCTTGACATTTAAATGACATTTGTCAACTAAAACGCACATGACAACAACCAGTACTGTCAAGGCAACTGGTGCACACTCACACTGTATTAGATGTTTTCTGAAGTATGATTACAAATAAACCGCTACTCTAATTACACCAAAAAGCATATGTGCTATCCTGTCCAATGGAAAAACACTGAATAAATGTGGTTGCTATACTGTACAGTGGGGAAAATCAACAAAGTGTAGCTGCTATATTGTTAAATGGGAGAAATCCACAAAGTGTAGCTGCTATACTGCACAATGGAGAAAATCAACAAAGTGTAGCTGCTATTCTGTTCAATGGGGAAAATTCACAAAGTGTAGCTCCCTTACTGTCCAATGGGGAAAATTCACAAAGTGTAGCTGCTATACTGTTCAATGGGGAAAATCCACAAAGTGTAGCTGCTATACTGTTCAATGGGGAAAATCCACAAAGTGTAGCTGCTATACTGTTCAATGGGGAAAATTCACAAAGTGTAGCTGCTATACTGTTCTGTCAAAAAAAAACTGTCATTTATTGCCAATATAGTACCTTGCGGTGTATGGCAGAGGGGTCTTTGAGCCTGAGGAATAAAGGCCGCCTGGCTAGTGCAGTTGCCGCGAACTGTGCAGGTTAGGATTTTCTTTTTGCCCCCGACAGAAAAAAATCCGACACCTTACCGAGGGATCGAACCCGGGCCTCCACGAATGAGAGTCCGGCGTTCTAGCCTCTCGGCCAGCCGCTCCTCAGACTGCTTTACTGTTCAATAGAGAAAATCCACAAAGTGTAGCTGCTATACTGTTCAATGGGGAAAATCCACAAAGTGTAGCTGCTATACTGTCCAACTGAAAAACATAATGGGACTATTATACTGTCCAATGGAAAGAATCTACAAGATAAGTGCTATACTGTCCAGTAAGAAATCAATGAGGATATGTGGCTGATATACCATCCATTAGGGAACATCTACAAAGTGGAGCTGCTATATTACTCAAAGGGGACAGAAGAAAAAGCATGGCTGCTATTGTCCAAACAGGTAAAAACAATTGAGAAACTGACTGCTAAACTGAATGTGCTGTAGTGAACTGCTACATTGCAATATAATATTTCTGGAATATAATGTTCCTCCACGTCTTGCTGATCACATGTGGTATATACAGATCTGGCTAAGCCCTTGACTAAAGTCAACAGAATTAAATATTACACACATCATGAAAACTAAAAACAATAGCAACTTCGATAAAAAATACAAGATAATAATCTTTAACTGTCATTCCTGCTACTATTTGCTTTAATTATAGAATTTAGTTCTAGAAAACTAGAAAATCTAGTTGATCACAACATCCAATGACATGTAACATTTTTGTATCTAAAGATTCTTCAACCAGTTATTTACATTTCAAAGGTGAACATCAATATTATCTTTTATGGTGACTCACATCCTGAAAACAACAAACACCACAGGTGTTTTATAAATCAAGTGATACCATTTTTATGACTTGTGAAAATATCCAGTTTTATGAATAAATATCACTTTCTTTTCAGGTCGCAATAAGAACACAAACAAATTGAAAATATAAACAATATGAACTGTTTCTTTCAGCTATCATCAAAGCTATCTTATTATTAAAAATAGAATTCAGAGAATTCTTGAGCAACTTGTAGAAACTAAGGGAAGGTATTTGTATGGTATATAATACACTATCTTAATGTTTTTAAACTATTACAGATATCAACAAAAATAATTAGACAGAGGTTTCAAAACATAAAAAAATAGCTTCCTCACAAAATATAAACCTAAAGTGAAACAATTAAAAAAAAATCAAGTCTATCTGAATTTAAAAAAAAGCAAAACCAAAACGCTAAGATCAAATAAGACCACAGGGGTAAATTTGTAAAATGGTTCAACTTAAGAAAGTTACATTGTGTGAGAATACATTCCATTTCTGAGAGTTTGCAAACTTTAGCCTAATAATTTTTGTTACTGATATCTTTAATAGTTTCAAAGCTATTTAGATTTTTGATGTTGTTTTAATATACCTCATCTAAATGTGCATGAGCTCTTTGAATCTGGTTTCCTTTGATCTTTAAATGCCCTGTACCAGAGATTCTATAGGGAAAAGATCACATATTTAACATCATCTTACCACTTCTATTTATCTGATGAATATGATCCTGATACTTTAAAAAAATTCAACATCAATATGTTCCAACAGGTAACAGTACTTTCGTGAAGTAAGTAGATTAACTTTGTCTGATGCTAGTACTGGCTAGTCCACTCATGTTTCTTTGACATATTTATTGTACAATTTACTGAGAAAATAAATTCAAACTACAAAATGTATTTTGCTACAGGCCAAAGACTTTGTAGATGTAAGACCATCTCATTAAATGAAACACTGTGATTGATCAATAATTAAAATCTTACATTATTAGTCTAACACGTGGTCCACCACCGCCTGAAAAAAATAAAGCTAAAGGTGGTGTATGAACATTACAGGTGAAACCGATACTTTGAGATCTTAAGGTCAAAGGCTTAAGTTAATCTTCCATACTGCAACAATGACAGAAATAATCCGTACTGCAGCAATGAATAAAATAACAGCATTGTGAATCTTTCAGAACATCATCATGAAACATAAGCAACACTGGTAATGTTTGTTTGGTTTTTTTTCATTTCTGCCTTGTAATTTTGTAATGCCTAATGACTGTGACATAAAATGGGATTTCTTCTACTTCTTCTGCGTTCATCCGGAGTTTCTTTTTTTGGACGTGATTGCGTTGTGCCTGTTTACAGCAGAGCTGCGTTCTTGCGCCGTTAGGCCGACACATCCAACTTCTGCGGGCATTTGTTGACCGGGTTAACCTTCCCGGAAAATGGGATTTGAGTGGATTTACATGTTTAAATTAATGTTTTACATTAACAATTTTATCAAGATGACACTACATGAGAAATATGTTTGTTCAACTACACACAGGTAAACATACTTAGGCATTTTATGGATTTCAGATGCAACAAAAGTAATTAATGCATTTAGCAAATTATATAAATTATATGATGACTGTTTGCATTACAGCAGGATGACAAAGAGTGTAGGGATTGAAGAGGTCAAACTCAGTATAAGAACAAGCCTTAATGTAGCTGAATGTGTCGCCTGAAGACAAAAATATAGCAGTTCATCAATGTCATAGACAGCACACGCAACAGCACACGCAGAGAGTAAAATCTGCAACTGGCAAGCCACAAATACAGCAAGCTGGCGGTCACAGACAGAACATTGCCTACATCATTGATGGAATGGTCAACTGATCTACCACTTCAATTGTATGTGCAATAATAAACTGTAAGGCTGTCAACAACAAACAGATCATTACTTGAAAAACAGAGTCAAGAGAGATGCGGGGTTAACTTTCCACTTAGGCGTAGCTGTACTTTCATAACAAGTTGTAACAAAGCATACTTGATGAGTGGTGTAAGTCAAGTAGAGGGTCCTTGTTTAGATGCCTTGAGACATAGTAGGCATAAAGTGCTGGTTCCTTATTTTCACAGATCAATCGGCACTGAGGTCACTATCGCGTGGGCTTCCTTGACTTCCCCAGACATTTCCTGGCACACTTTTTATCCTGGGTTGATGTGGGTAGACAAGGCTGATTTAACAAATCTGCCCCAATGTAAATTCTAAACATTATGAACAAGATGTTTATTAATGCACTATGAATCCGGTTTGAGCTATGGACGGAAAAGCCTGTTTAGATAGTGATCGGACAGTCGGTGTATTAAGTAGTTATGTAAGGAAAACAATCTCCTGAAACATGCAGCTGAACACAACTGAGGATCTTGTTTACACCATAGTTTCAGTGTTGGCTAAACACAACTGAGAATCTTGTATACTCCACATATTCAGTGTTGGCTAAACATAGCTGAGGATCTTGTTTACTTCACAGATTCAGTGTCTCACAGTGTAGCGAAGGCTCAAGGAGCAGTTGCTATCTCATGCTCAGCTCATAACCAGTTGTAGATGACAACATTGCTCACACATACACGTTTCCCTGCTGATATGGAGGCCTTGGGAAATGTCTTCCTGCAGGATTCAGCTGAAGATAAGTCTGTTAGTGTGTTGACTTTAGTAGAACTTTATAATAGGCATAACTGTATGAGCACAGTACATCTGTTACTACATACCCTTTATTTAAGGCAGCTTTGTTTATTTATGACGGGTGCACTAGCGTAGCTGATAGCCAACTCCACTGGTAATGCCATGAGTACAGTCTGCCGCTGATTCGATGCCTTGTCTCGCCGCTTGTCAGTGAGGAAAAGACTGGCCACTTTCCCCTGTACTCTAGGCCTACAAAATGTGATGGCGCTACCACAACCCAAACGCATAGCAGAAAACTGCTTCAGGAAACATTCTTAGTTAAAAAAATGGTGTTTATATACAGCAATCACATGACACTCTGTGATGATTCATTGTCCAACACTTTGTAACTAATGAGTTTCAATTCCCACCATTATTTGATTTTGACATCTTATATGACTCTTTTGTGACATGATTGTAGCAATGCATTACATGAATCAACCGATGAAAAACAAGACAGTGTTTTACAATCAGATGGTATTTGTTTTATGACAATGGTCTCAAACCTAACACCTGTAATATTGCTTTACACCTTACTCTGAATATACTAGAACATATCAGCGAGGATACACACCAAAGACTCAAACTCTTCTCTGACAATAAGTGCCCGTGAACATTTTATAATATGATCAATGTATATTTAGCTGCAACAAAGAATAATAACTGCATATATCTGGCCCCTAGCACTACACTGCTGTGAAACTTGGGACTATACCCACAAAAGGATGACAAGAACTTAGAGGTTTTAGAGATGGCATGTTACTGCAGGATGCAAGGAGTTAGCTGGACAGAAAAGTGATCAAATGAACACATTTTTAAAGACATTGAGGAACATGTCTACAAAAAATGCAAACAAGAAGGTGTGCTTGCTCAAAATTCTGGAGGTCTAAGAGAGCATCCAAGAAACAACTACATCACAAAGTCGTGAAAGGGCAGTGCTACAAACATTGACAATTATAAAGATAACTTGAATAATAAAAAGTAGCAGTTCTAAGAAGGGGTAATGATGAAAAATTAAATTTATGAAACTTCAGTAGAGCTGTAAAGATATAATGAATAAATCAACAAAAATGAGTAGTGGTATATAACAGCTTTACAAGAAGACAATGACAAGTTACAGAATGGATGTTACAGTTAAAGCCTTCATCAGCACACAAACATTACATGGACACTTGTAAAATTACACAACAAATATACCAAAGTTACTTTTTTGATAACTACTAACAAGAATGTTTCATCTCCTGGTCTGTTTGAATGACAGGTACACAACAGCTAAATAACTTTTGTATATTCATTATGCAAGTAAATCAGTGTCTGTTTGTTGTCTGTGTTCTGACGAGGGCTCTTGCCACAACAATCTTGTCACTTGAGACTGCGTTCTTGTTTTTGCTGATTTACTCGCTGCAAGGTCAAATGGGGGTTAAGACAGAGCCATTGAGAATTGTTGAGAACATAGAACATTGGGATGACATGACTAGACAACTACAACATCAGACTCGGCACTGACTACCTACATGACGACGCCGTCAACTACTGCCAGTTTGTTTCAGACAACAATATATGTGAGGAAGAAATCACTATGTACAAGTAAGCTATAATTAACTCAACACTCAGATACAGATTCATGAGAGTGATTAATTCCTAAGCTAATCAGTGCCAAGCATAATTTGACGCACGAGGTGACAATTTATGTAAGATTTTCTAAATTTCTTGAACATCAATTCATAAATTTAGTGATCTTTGGTCATTAAAAAAAAGTGTTTTAAGCTCTGATAAGAATACAGAAAGAGACATGATTTTAAAACAAAATATAGAAGTAACTAGGATACTTGAAAAATAAATGATGAAACTTGTCGTATGAGACATATAATACTGACTTCATTCATACTGCATCTAAGTATACAAATAAATAATTAAAAACAAACACAAGTGGAACAATATAAAAGTTTACTTTGTGACAACATCAACCAGAAACTGAGAAAACCAAGTGGACACATTCTTCAACAAATTGTTGTAGAGTTGTCCTAGCCACCATTGATCTAACACATGACAATCTTTATGATAAAACACATGACAATCTTTACGATCAAACACATCACAATCTTTATGATCCAACACTTTAGAGTCTTTATAATCCAACACATCACAATCTATATGATACAACACATTAAAATATTTAAGATCCAACACAAAAATCTTTATGATCCAAGACATTACAATATTTATGATTCAACACAACACAATCTTTATGATCCACCATATTACAATCTTTATGATCCAACACATTACAATCTTTATAGGGGTCTCCATGGTAAATTGGTCAAGCAGCCTGCTTCATGCTCCAAAGGTCATGGCTTTATTTTCAACCTCTGCCATTCAGTTCTTAGGTGCAATTTTTTGAGACCCCTGGGGATTGTTGCAGAAGCTACGGAGTTTGTGCCGTGTGCAACACTTTCAACGGGTACTCTGAGGAAAAAGATCAAGCCATACTGGGTAAAACCAGGCGCAATGACGTAAATCCTCTGACCTTTAATCCCCCTTTTATAACTGTCAATACAATCCGTATAAACCTGCCCACAACTCAAGATGTAATTACAATCCTTATAAACCTGCCCACAACTCAAGATGCAATTACAATCCTTATAAACCTGCCCACAACTCAAGATGTAATTACAATCCTTATAAACCTGCCCACAACTCAAGATGTAAGTACAATCCTTATAAACCTGCCCACAACTCAAGATGTAGTTACAGTCCTTATAAACCTGCCCACACAATCCAACACATTACAATCTTTATGATCTAAAACAAAACAATCTTTATGATCCACCACATTACAATCTGTATGATCCACAACATTACAATCTTTATGATCCACCACACTACAATCTTTATGATCAAGATATCCATATAAACCTGCCCACAACTCAAGATGTAGTTACAATCCTGATAAACCTGCCCACAACTCAAGATGTAGTTACAATCCTGATAAACCTGCCCACAACTCAAGATGTAGTTACAAACAGACAGCATTCTCAGCCTGAAACAACATACAAGTACTATAGGAACACAACACCAAAATCACAACGCAATTTGTCAAGCCATTTTGAGGGGAACCAAACATTTTACCTGTGCTTGTTTTAATATGCACACAGGCACAATGCACAATTGGCTTATTAACAAACACAACATGCAGCCTTGACTCACACAGGAATTCACTGAATAAACAATAACATGAATTATTTGCCTGCCTAAAGGAGATTCTCACATGGACAGCCAAGGCTGGGCTGGTTAACCTTTCAGCTTGATTTTGTGCAGTTTGAGCTTGAATCCCAGAACCTCAGTAAGGACTGCAGAGAACGCTGACAATACCACAACTCGCATGATGTTGTATATGAGAGGGTTGGCAGAGAAACCTGATATTTTAAAAGGACTCTCCAGTTCCTAAAGGAAAAACAGGTAAAATATTATTACAATTAATACTGTAATACATTAGAGAGAACACTTCTGAAACAACTCACATGAGTAAAGAAATCATTTATTAACATGTTCATCTCATATGGGTACCATGGTGCGGGTATCTCCTACCCTATCAAAGAAGTAGGCATCTCTTTCTCTCTGCTGGCTCATGGGACAGGGACATCCTTTGGCAAGGTGGAATATTCCTTCAGTTCACCAACCATTGTAGCAGACTGAGCTTGACAGAAGACAACAGTTTTTTTTAGTTATGATCAAGATCATGACAGTAGGCAAAGATCTCTTAATAGAGACAATGGCTATAGTCGTCGACCAGAATGGTCACTGTCAAGAAGGAAATCAATGGCAAACTACCTTCTTTACAGATGCTTGCAAATCATGATTCAACAACACAGACTTGCTTTAGGACTCTGGAGATCATGAGAGATGGTGAACCAAGACCATTAATTCATTCCTTCATTCAGTAGCATGTCCTTAGCAGAACCTTGCTCCCATAACAAGCTTCCGGAAAGTTTCTCGGTCATAAGTAAGATGTCCTGTGTCCGATAAGAACCAAGATCACCCATGTTTATTGGCATGGCATTGATGATTAATCTCATACTGTTTGATATCCAATTATTGCAGCAGGAAAATTGACAAGGAGGGACAATTACCCACACGACGATGAAATAATCATTTTGCTTTGGTCAAATTATGAGCAGAGACAGGCTGTGACTTGAATGTCAGAGTCAGAGGTGGGCTGTTGGATGGGCTGGTAGAGCAAAAGAGTTGTGACGAGAACGAGAGAGAGAGAGAGAGAGAGAGAGAGAGAGAGAGAGAGAGAGAGAGAGAGAGAGAGAGAGAGAGAGAGAGAGAGAGAGGGGGGGGGGGTGTGTGGAGGAAATGCATCTTGGTTCAGCCCTTTTGACTTCTTGGCCATGCAATCTCAAGGTTGCAGCTTCACGATCATCACTTGATTCATTTAATCGCCCTGCCTCTCTGAGGGCATTTTGTATATCAGCTGGGTCCACTGTTCATCCACTGTGAACCTTAGCCCAGCCCGCAAGCAAGCCAGCTTGTTCATCTCCTCTCACACCCACATGACCTGGAAGAAAAATGTAGCAGTTTTACAGAAACAACCTCCTCAGTGATTCCACCCACTTTCTTCGAGCTCAACTTTTCTTGATCTTCTTGAGCAAACTCATCTATTTACAAAGAAAGCAAATCTGGATGAAGGTCTTGTGTCTCCAGCCAGGCTATTGCTTTAGTTATTGCTATGACGTATACAGTCAGGCTACTTGTCAAGGCAAAGACACCGTAGTTTTCCTTCACATTTCTCCCTCCAACCTCATCTGCAAAAGCCCATGAACTCCTTAAGTGTCAAACAACTCACCGATCTGTGTAGGTGACTACACCACCCTCATTAGAATTCTCAAAAGAGTTTTTATGGAGATGGCCGTGCATTACAAAAGAGAACAGCTTAAAGAAATTAAAAACATACATGCTGACCTAAAAAGTAAAAGGCATTAAAACTGTCTTCCGGGCTAACCTTAAGGAGGTCCTCAGCTAAGCGCAGGACATTGTTGGCCAGGATCAACTCCTCCTTCTTGTGGGGTTTCTGCTCCATCTGCAGGTAGAGATTGATCTGTTCCGTGATGAGCACTGACAGGTTGCGGTACTTCTTGTTGATCTTCAGACCCACGGTCATGAACCGCATGAGGAACACTGCCAAGGCTGAGCACCACACCAACAGCTCCCAGTTGCACAGGTAGTCCAAGTAGCTGCTTGTGTCCTTCAGCATCTGAAAGAAGTCAGTTTCTCACCAAATGTTGGGCTCTATGCAGCAGTATTCTAAATGTATGTGTCTACAATAATGACATTGGCTTCCTAATCATCAACAATGGGAACTATTCAAAAGAAGTCAGATGAAGAATAGCTACAGGAATGCATAGGTTAAACAGCATTAAGAACAAATGGCACAACATCAGCAAACATGATTAAAGCAATATTTTTAGAACTAACATCTTTCCTGTGGCAACATACAGATGTTGCTTGCTTGTGTTCGTTGGCTTGAGCTCCAACGCGAAGTCCTGTATGTCGGATGAAAGCATCCTGTTGTCCAACATCAGTGTGATGTCATACAGGACCTGAGTTTTGCGTGAGTATCCGTTGTCCCATGTCTGGCTTATTGGTGTGCAGACTGGTGGTTCCTCGCCGTACAGGCAGACACTCTCCGACTTCGGAGGAATCGGCGATCCTACTGACTTTAGCCAGGACCCCGAAGTGACCTGTTGCCCAGGACGCTCGACGAGGACGCGTCAATAGGTCTTGACCAGTATATAACCCGGCCGTGGTGCCTTGGAAACACCTCTGCGTCCCATACAGATGTTAAGTTACAGTGCATTTTTCAATCAGTGAAAAAGAAAATTGGGTTTTTGAACTTGACTGCTACAGAAGTGTTTTGAGAATATCATGGACCATGAAGACATCATGAAATGGAAAATACTAGCACTGGCAAATCTATGAAAAATGAGACAAAAGGCTGAGAGAGTATACACAATCTCTAAGTATACACAGACTGTCTCAGTGACCAAAGGCTTGTGAACGTGATTCGTGAGCTGCTTACCAGCGTTCGAAACACAGCCGCGACCTATTTGTGCAGCAGACCGTGTCCTGTTGCGTTATAATGTATTGGTATGGGAGCCGGTCGTTGAGAAAGCAATGGCAAACTACTGTAGAAACTTGCCTAGTACATCAACAGCAGCTGAAAAATGCTGGTGTTGACTGCGACGTCCTGCAAGGGATATGCAACATAAAAAAATAAAAAGTATACACAGTACTAGAGAGATGGAAGGCATTATGGACATACTTGATGATCAAGATGACAAAATAATCTGAAGAATAATTTTATGTACCAAATTTCTTACAAAAGTAAAACTATGCCAACATAAGTGTATAATAATAATAATAAATATTAACAAATAAATATAAAATAAATAATAAATAATAAATAAATTATAAATAATAATTTTAAAAAAATAACAAATAAAATGATATAACCTTTTGGTAAGTTACAGGCACTAGCAGTGTACACACTGGAAGGAGAGAGAAAGTCAACTTGACATACTCATGTTCTTGATAACCAAATGAGCACAACATATAAATAGGAAGCTCAACAAATGGAAAGACACACACAGGTACAAGTGTCAGTTTCAATCCAGGTCTTGATCAGCAAGCACATCAAAAAAAAAAAAAAACAACAAGAACACTTAATTAGAAAACTACTAGAGGCGTGTAAACAAGAATAGACATTGTACTCACCTGGAGGGAAATAAGACACACTGCACATACGGCACACAAGAAACATGCTGACACAATCACATCCACTGATCGCTGCGGACCTCGGCGCTATAAAACATTCAAGTCATGAGTCAATTATAATAATGAAACCAAGAAGCGCAATCCTAACATTTTCCAAATCATAGGTAAGGGACAATTATGAGGGTAAGTCAGTAAGAAAGTCACAAAATTTTTTGCAGAAAAGACAACAAAAACACGTACATGATATGCACACTTGAAAACCATTTATTATTGTACTTACAACTCTCCTGAATTCTCAACATAATACTGGAGCAAATATTGATGCATTTCTCCCCAAATATTATCAGTCTCCCAGTATCTGCATCATATAAATCTTTGGACTGGTGTCTTAGCTAAGTTCGGTCCTCACACTTAACATCTTCGTGATCTGCAAATCATTTGCCATCAAAGTGATTTTTTAGCAGACCAAAGAGGTGGATATCACTCAGGGCTAGATAGGGTGTGTAAGTCAGATGTTCTAGAAGATTCCACTCTAACTGAGCAATTTTCTCCCGAGTGAATCACTTTAATGACATTTCACTATGTATAATACAGATTAGTGTCACGTGGCATGCACTACTCAAGCCCACAATACAGGCAATGTTTACTAAGTAACAGATTTCATGTAGCAATCCCTTTCAATTAACAGAACAGTGGACAGTTATCGAGAATGATCTTGCTTCTCTACACTTCGCCATGTCCAACATCATATATCAATTTGTATGCTGACACCTTTTCTGCCATGATACAAGGCTGTCAAGAATCTACTCTTGGCTTCCTCTATCTTTTCATAAATTGGTCCAGTTGTCACAGCATGTTCCAGAGTTTCTCTTGTCATAATATGGCCGTCAAATGGTAACTGTTCCTTTCTGATGTACGTAATAATTTGTCTGTGTTTTAGCCTCTTTGAAAACATTTTGGTTGTCCATGGAATGTTCAGTATTTTTCTATACAACTACAGTTCTGAGGCTTCCGTGGATTGTTTTGTTTGTTTACGAATTATCCAGTATTTACAGGCATTTATTAAAACCAGTTCTCTTTCTCTGGTGAGGGAATACAAACACAATTTGTAATCCCGCAAACTGCTCGAAACACAGATGCAGGAGATTTGGAAGCAGACTGCCTTGCGTTGGTTTCCATACAAAGGTATGAGTGCCAGTCATTCAGAAAGCAAAGGCAAACTATGAACATACATTTTCCAAGAAATTACAAACAGCCAAAAATTGCTAGGGTTGACTGCGATGTCCTATACAGGATGAGTAACTAACATTTTTCTATGTAACATTAAAGAATTCTTTAAATAAGATTTTCAAATTTCAATGGTAGCAATTTATTGCATAAGATGTTCTTCATTTTATTAAATGTAGTTTTTAGTTGTCCTATTTGGTTATTTGCCGGTCTCCCTGGCCTGGTGGTTAACGTCTTTCTCTGTAATCCCGTATATCCATGCAAGGAATGTAACCTGTGCGAGAATCGGTAGCGGTTCTCGCCGCTTTGGTAACTTATGGGGTATGTGAGCCGGTTGTTTAGAAAGCAATGGCAAACTACTAAGCCTAATCTTGCCAAGAAATCAACAATCAGCTGAAAGATGCTGATGTTGACAGTGATGTCCTGTAAAGGATATGCAAAATTTAAAAAAAAAAAAAGTGTTATTTACCATTGGGATACATCTTCCATTTGATGTTAGTTATCCTTGAACCTATATACTTGAATTTCTGACTAGCCTAACATTAATACAACTGACTTTAATTGCAAATTTAGATTTGATCCATTTCTTTCACTTCACAATCATGTCTGTCTTCCTATTATTGAAGCTAAGGCTGCAGCTACACTAAACACAGTATCTATAAGTTTCTGTTGTTTCTTAGCGTAACATAAATTATTTATATTAAGACCACCAACAGTGGCCTATGGTATAAATAAACATGATTGCAAAGATCTGCAAATAATAAAGAACAGATAATAGCATAAAATGACAGTTATAAGAATCAACATCTATTTAGGAAAGTTTCAGTATATAACAAAGAGTGTCAGACAAGGATATGTGCTGTTTTCTCATTTGCTTTCACTAAGCAATGAGCATATAATCAGAAATAACTAAGTAACAGACTACACAAGATGGCCTCTATCATCTGCTGCAATAGTCAAAGTACATGTAAACTAAGAAACAGACTACACATTACAGTCTCTTATTATCTTCCATAAGAGTTAAATAACAAATAAAATACGTAAAAGACTACACAAAAAGGCTTCTATCAACTACTGTAACAGTCAAACAACAAGTAAATTATGTAACAGATGACACAAGACATCCTCTATCATTTACTGCAACAATCAAATGATAAAAAAAATGAAGCAACAGACTCAGATGATAACAACAGATAATCATAGGTAATATACTACATATGCTAGCTTCTAGAGAATATTACAACCATGACACTGTAAAACAAAACAATAAACGAAGTAAAATACCCCACAAACCAGACCCGAAGGACACAAATGTGTAACTAATGCAGTGTCCCAAGCCCAACAATACGGTTTGCAGTCAACTGCAATGGATTTGAGAGCCGACCGCTTCACATTGATTTCCACAATGGTATGAGCGCCGACTGCTCAGAAAGCAATGGCAAACTACTTAACATAACACCGCCCAGAAAATCAGAGTCAATAAATGCTTGTGCTGATTCCAACATCCTGAAACAGGACGTGCAAAAAACAGACCCTATCAACTACTAAAAGAGGGAGATAAGAAACAGTCAAACCTTCAGGTAGGATCTCAGTGACAGCCAAATCTTGATGTTGCGGACTTTGTTCAGTCTGAAGTGAGGCATGGAGAACTTGCGGGCTCGTCTTGATGATGTCAGGTAGCTAAAATGTTTAGCATACATCAGTCGCTTTTGGAAGTAGAAAAAAAAAGATTGAAGATAAAACACAGATAATATATCCTGGATGTCTTCAGTAAAGTTTTTCCATAATGCAAGTACATATATATATATATATATATATATATATATCTATCCACAAACATTAACTACCTACATGCGTCATTAGAAAGGGAATCATGTACTTGTTTTTGTCGTCCATGCCATGTGGGTGTTCGTCATCACGTATGTCTGCGTGCCTCTTCTTGTGTAATTCCAATCATTTCTAATGACATCAATGATATGATGTGAAAATGACTGGCAGTTTCTCTCTTGACCTTTCCCTCTCTCAGTCCTACCCTCCAACCTTCTTATTGCCACCATGTATTCCAGCCTTCCCCTTCTCATGATGTGCTTAAAGAATGTGCATTGTCTTGTCAATTAGCATGAACTACTTCTCTACACAACAGTCTTGTAAGACTATCCAGAATCTTCACTCACAGCCTGCTTTTCAATAAGGCCAAACTAATTCACAGAATCCTACATTGGAATGCCCCAAATTAACTTTGGTCATTGTTTAAATATAATGCTAGACACAGTAAACGATTAAACATATTACACATTCCAAAGCCTAGGATTGACTTATACAAAACAAGCTTAACGTACTCTGCAGCTCAACTGTGGAGCAATCTTCCACAAGAAATCAAATACAACACCAACACCTATACATATAATCGCAAATTGTTCGAACACTGTGTCAGTATGGATTACCTTCCCCCTTAATAATAGAAATAATAATAGTAATAAAACCCTAGTATAACAGCCAGTCCCCTTTTGGCAGGCCAGTATATTCCACATAGCTAATAACGAGTGCCACACCATTATTTGATATTACTGGGTCGTGTAGTATTGAGTTTTACATTTTCCCCATGCCTTTATAATGCATAACTTTTATATTATTGCTGTTCTCAGTTAGCATTGAATGATGTATGAATGAAATAATGCATGACAGAGTCATAGAAGGGCAGAATTCAATGTTTTTTCTATGTGAATGTAACATTCACAATTGATGAATGAAAGATGAGTGACTGAAAGGGCCGAATGTAAGACGGGCCGGCGGGCCCAATTTGTTACCCTTTGATAATAGAGAGTGTTCGTTCATTCGTACCTCTTTGTTTGTTATTCTTACCAACTACTACAATAACTTTATGTTTATCTAAAATTTGTTGACAGCAGCTGAACCAGTAAGTTTGCACAGACTAATTAAATGACTGATTAACCAGAACCAATGTCACAGCACTTGTTTTATGCTGTCTCCCTCAAAAGACTGTGGAGTGTAAGGACACTGATTGTTCCCCAATATAAATGTGAAATCAGAAACATCATCACTGCACTCTGGACATCACCATCTTCTGTGTTTTCCCCTATATGTTTCGTGTTGTCCAGACCCTCCACTCAATGCCCACATCGTAATTGAATGTCCACCAGTGTTTTCCCCTATATGTTGAGTGCTGTCCAGATCCTCAGCTCAACCCCCACATCCTGACTGAATGTCCACCAGTGTTTTCCCCTATATGTTGAGTGTTGTCCAGACCCTCAGCTCAACCCCCACATCCTGACTGAATGTCCACCAGTGTTTTCCCCTATATGTTGAGTGCCGTCCAGATACTCAGCTCAACCCCCACATCCTGACTGAATGTCCACCAGTGTTTTCCCCTATATGTTGAGTGTTGTCGAGACCCTCAGCTCAACGCCCCCTGGATCAACTTCTCTGGATGTAGATGTCTTGTTTATGTCTGCTCCACTTTCCACTCAATCCCACAGATCCCTCACATCAACCATGTTATCATAGAACTCACAGCCTACAGGAGCCGCAGCAGCCAGTCTATCAGCTTGTTCATTTCCTCACACACCCGCATGCCCTGGGCAGGAAATCCCTGAATTGCTCTTAAACTTCATCAGGGCAGTGTTTGCCACGATTCATCCAACCGAGGACAGTGCACTGGCTAACCCCTTATCCTGCACCCTGTATAACCTGGACATGTACAGATTCAAACAAGAAAACAGCTCACTGCAACTGTGCCTACCTGCTTGAAGGTACGATCTGCCACTGACAACAAGAAGAAAAATATCAGACTCAAGAAGAACCGCTGCAGTATTCCATTGACCATCACAAGGTATTGTCTACAGATACAGAAGACAGAAAACACACTTAATAACATTGCAAGATTAAACACAAAATAGTATATAACAAACTAAATTGACTGAATACTTTCTATTTATACATGGAGATTTTGGCAGCAACAAATACTTCACATTAGTTTATATTGATTATTTGGTTGTTTCGGGATTTGAAATTTAAATATTGAGCACAACCCACTACTGGCAACGCCGATCGCATTCCGGCACGAACCTAAGGCCTATCCACGTCATGGAAGCACTATACTCGAGTTTCGCCCTCGTTTGAGCTCGTCAGTAGTGCATATCCCTGACCGGATCCGGAAACAAGCCCCGGATCACGCGTGTGAAGCGGGTGTGTAACCACGCGGCACACACTGGACACGCCAAATTATCACACCGGAATACCACAACGCTACCCATCGTAGGCCATGCTCAAGACTGCCCAATCGCCGCGACCGACGTCCGTCAATCGATGTGGACCCGAACGATCAGGACTTCTCACTGGCAAGGAACACCAGGCCTCCTAAATCCAGTGAGCAACGATACAATTGATTATTTGGTTGTTTCGGGATTTGAAATTTAAATATTGAGCACAACCCACTACTGGCAACGCCGATCGCATTCCGGCACGAACCTAAGGCCTATCCACGTCATGGAAGCACTATACTCGAGTTTCGCCCTCGTTTGAGCTCGTCAGTAGTGCATATCCCTGACCGGATCCGGAAACAAGCCCCGGATCACGCGTGTGAAGCGGGTGTGTAACCACGCGGCACACACTGGACACGCCAAATTATCACACCGGAATACCACAACGCTACCCATCGTAGGCCATGCTCAAGACTGCCCAATCGCCGCGACCGACGTCCGTCAATCGATGTGGACCCGAACGATCAGGACTTCTCACTGGCAAGGAACACCAGGCCTCCTAAATCCAGTGAGCAACGATACAATTGATTATTTGGTTGTTTCGGGATTTGAAATTTAAATATTGAGCACAACCCACTACTGGCAACGCCGATCGCATTCCGGCATGAACCTAAGGCCTATCCACGTCATGGAAGCACTATACTCGAGTTTCGCCCTCGTTTGAGCTCGTCAGTAGTGCATATCCCTGACCGGATCCGGAAACAAGCCCCGGATCACGCGTGTGAAGCGGGTGTGTAACCACGCGGCACACACTGGACACGCCAAATTATCACACCGGAATACCACAACGCTACCCATCGTAGGCCATGCTCAAGACTGCCCAATCGCCGCGACCGACGTCCGTCAATCGATGTGGACCCGAACGATCAGGACTTCTCACTGGCAAGGAACACCAGGCCTCCTAAATCCAGTGAGCAACGATACAATTGATTATTTGGTTGTTTCGGGATTTGAAATTTAAATATTGAGCACAACCCACTACTGGCAACGCCGATCGCTTTTTGTTTTCTGTTTTTTTGTTTTAAATTTTTATTGTTAAATTTTTGTACCTCTTTTTTCTTCCTTACTCAAGTTCATTTTGACACCCTTGATAATCTATTGATCAAACAAGAACAATTTTTCATTTATCACTGTATGTTTTCTGTCTTAAAAGTGTGAAATGATATGCATTTCTTCAAATATGTTATATAAATTGTTACTGAGATAACAATCATCAGCCTGATGACTGTTTTCGTGTTATCATCCCACGTGATCTCTATAAATGACAACTGCCTAGCATTAAAAGCTAGGTAACATGTATATACTAATATATATATACATTATTTACAATGATATAATGCATGTTTAAGTTACATTTTGGACATTTACGTATTCACATAGAGAGGTTTGGAGAGAGGGAGAGGGAATGAAGGGGAGACAAAGAAAGTGAGGGAGAGAAGAGAAGAGAGAGTGAGTGCAAGAGGGACAGAGAGTGGTAGATAGAAAGTGAGAGAATGAGAGTGAGTGATAGCAAATGAGACAATGAACACACAAACATATAAACTTTATGTTACAAATTGGGCCTACAGATATGTCTTACAGACATGTTGTAATAGAACTTATTTTTATGTTATTATTTTTGTGGATATCATCACTTGACCCAGACACTCATTACATGTAGCTTTCTATAAATAAACAGCTACCGTTTCAAGCATGTATTATATTGTTTTGGTGATCTATCCTGTATCTAATACCTACACTTATATGGATGCTGGCTTAGAAAGCATAAAGATATATAGACTGCCAAGCCCATGTAACGTACATATACGTAACATCAAAGTGAAACAGATCTCAAAGTGCAAGTATCTCAGTAGCTCTGGTGACACAAGACATAAACAATACAAACCTCCAAGTGTAAGAACTCTTGATCAGTGATGGCAAATCAACAAATCTGGCCAAAACCCCCGACCATGACAGCAGGTCTTCAATATTTGCGGCATCTTTACTGACATACGCTCGAAACACCAGCGGCACCTGTTGCAAGATGAGTATAGACATAATCATGACTTTACTGAGTGAAATAGCAGCCACTGATCTGTCAAACACAAATAAAGACCTCAGGATACACAAAGACACCTCATACTATTACATGGTCTTGTCTCTATAGTAGACCTACACTTCCCTTGCCTGTTGTGATTAGATGGTTTTAGTCTGCTTATTTATAATCATCACATCATTAGGTTTATTCATGTCCATTCACAGCTAGGCCTTTCAGTCAATATATCCAACACCAGTACAACATGTTTATTGTGTGTGTTTTATATATATTTCTTGGATCACCACAAGATGAGCTACTGAAAAAGTATTTGTCAAGAATGTTTTAATTACTGGGGTACATCTGTCTGGCCGGCTTCGTGGCATAGGGGTTACGGACGCAGCTTGTAATCCTGCATACCCATGTTGGAAACACAGCTGCAGGCATTTTAGCAGTAGACCGCCTTGCATTGATTTTTTACGAAATGGTATGGGTGTTGGTCATTCAGAAAGCAATGGCAAACTACTGAACGTAAACTTGCCAAGAGATCACAACGGCAAAAAATTCTGGTGTTGACTGCGGCATCCTGTAAAGGATATGCAACTAACTTATCTTTAACATCTGTGTGAAGATGGAATGAGCTCCAAATGTCCTTATGGCAAATACAACAGCGTTAAATTAAGTAATGAACATATGACAGGTCTAGCAAACTGGTAGAGAATTTATTTGTTACCAGCTCATGAAATAACAGAGAAAACTGCAGGAAAAGTGTCACAGTTAGTGCTACTTGAACATAAGTTGTTCCTCCCCAAGACACTTACTGGCAAAAGTGGAGGAGAAATAAATATATACATATATACAGTTAAGCATGTCCTTTACAGGACGTCACCATCAACACAAGCATCTATTCTCTGTCTGTGATTTTCTAGGCAAGTTTAAGATCAGTAGTTTGCCACTGCTTTCTAAATGGCCAACATTCATACCATTGTGGAGGTCAGCATGGCCGATTGGATAAGAATGCGTGTTCTTAAACATCCGGTGTGCTAATGCTGAGGTAAGGGGTTCAACTCCTACACCAGACAGTTGGGCCTCTCGTCCTTGACTTGACATAAATTACAAGTACCTCTGAAGTTGGAGTGGGTTGGCCTGATTGCGAGGAACACTGGTAATTGAGAAAGCTAATCCACACACAGAATCCAGTCCAGCATTACTAGAAGTAGTGTGTATGGATTACACTTGCATTCAAAGCAAGCAAGCCGGAAAAAATAATACCATTTAAAAAATCAATGTGCTGCCAAATGTCCTGCAGCTGGTTGTGAACTCGGTATGTTAGGATGGTGAAATGTCATTCACTAACTCTAGGCCACAGACACCAATGACATGAATATAGATTATGTGGTGGGTAGGTTTTCCCATTTCAAAATTATGCTAAGAGAGGGCACTGTTGAAAGGAAGTTGGAAGGAGACTAGTAATGCAGAGAGTAAAGAGCATTACGAGCTTATAGCATGACACCAGCAAAACAATACAGGTCACAACTGTGAGAACACACATCTTTCCTGTGGCTGGGTATGGAAGTGAGTCATGGGCCATTCCCATAATCACTGAAGAAGACAGCTTAGGCTTTTGAACTGACATGTTACAGAGAAAAATTATTAGAATACTTGAGATCAAGAAGAAGAAAATATGACATTTTACAAATCTGAACATCAAAGAAATCTGGCTCAGAAATAGCATAAACATCTCAGAACCTGACCTTGGCCGTAAATAAAACAGCACACTCATTGAAAAATAACAAGAATGGAATGTATGGTTCCTAGAAGTTAGTTAGTTAGTTAGTTAGTTAGTTAGTTAGTTAGTTAGTTAGTTAGGTGGTTGGTTAGTTAGGTGGTTGGTTAGTTAGTTAGTTAGTTAGTTAGTTAGGTAGGTAATTGGTTAGTTAGTCGTGGTTCCAATTTCATGGCAACGGGTCATCCTCATTATGCTCCATTCCTGTGCCTGTGAATATCACACAAAATGCTCCTCACTGTCCAATGTGAAAAGTGGAATAGGCAGGAGTATCGGCAATCCAACAGCTCGCACAGGTATGCTGTGCATAATGCCGCCGCCAGAATGCCAAAACAAAAGACCTCCATGAAAAATACAGTTCATCATCGATAGAAGCGGCAGTCACCAGAAAGACTTCAATGACCCAAGTTTTATCCCACATGGCTCTGTCTCTTTCCACAGGGCGACCCGCCAAAAGCGCAGCATATAGCATGAACTCCATAGCTCCAGAGATGACTTCCAGGAGTCTCCTGAAAAATGCACTCATGAACGAAAAAGTCAAACCAGTCAATTCAGCAACAGCTGGCCGCCATCGCTCCGAACATGCAGTACACGCTACAAACAACCGTGGACAGATGTAAAAGGATTCCACACAAAACTCACAGCCCACAATGTCACGCCACGCACTCATTCAGTAGCAGGGCGCCGGACCGATACACTACCAGTCCAACATGAGGAAAATGTGAATGTAAACCGTAGCCACAAGCGTAAACACTCCAGAGGCCTTAACAGTTCAAATGCATATCCACCATGTTGGGGACCTGAAGAAGAGGCAGGTGTGGACCAACACAACTGGGGGTACAGGACATTACAGACACACACCAGGTGTGAACATTAATGAGACAGGAAAACTGGCCCAGCAATACAGAATCTGTCCTGTGGGTTGTACAGAACTTGCAACATGATGATGATGCCAGGGAGTGGTCTATACTCAACCAGCCCAGTTCACATATACACGAGACAGAGGTCAGTATGGCTGAATGAATAACAGTGCTCACTGTAATTTCCGGTGTGCTGATGCTGAGGTAGCGGGTTCAACCCCTAAACCAGTCAGTTGGACTAAAATGTTGACTTCTCGTCCTTGACTTGTGGACATAAATTACAAGTACATCATAAGTCGAAGTGGGTTCGCTAGATGGTGAGGAACACTGGTAATCTATCATTGGCACCTTGCCGTCTTGACAGATGATAGTTTGTAAAGAATGGAGTTATTGCCTCTCCATAGAACAAAGCCTGGGCTAAAATATAGAGATCATGTGTTCCCCATGCAGCATGATCCCTCTCTCGGCCTGCCTAGTTCACTCCAGAGGAAAGGTAACACCTCTACATCTGGAACAAGACAGGCTGCAGAAGCTGCCGGATCAGCAAAGCAATGCTCTAATTGTCGGCCTGTCGGAGCTTCGATCCTAGACCGGCCGCCAACCAAGGCTTAGGGCCTGGTCTGCCCTGCCATGACAATTTGTCTTTAGGTTGCATTTCCTCGCACCAGGGTAAGGCTTGTACCCTCCCAATTGCGTTCTTCCGCCCGAAGCCGTTGGCACAATGTGGGGGTGTCAGGTTTGGTAAGCGCCGCCCAACGTTCGGCGCTAACAGAAAGCAGGTAGTACCGTCTACTGTTATACGGTAGCTCAGTCATATCTGACTAAGAGACACTGGTAATAGGAAAAGCTAATCCACATGCAAAGAATCAGTCCAATCCACTGGAAGTAGTAGCACATGTATAAACTATGCTTGAGTTCAGAGTGAACGAGCGCAAAAAACAAAACAAAACAAGACTGGTCATTTGAGCCATGATCCACAGATCAGATGCAAACATGCACCATGTGGTTGCTCTATAAAATAAATGTCCAGAGAATCTCATCCTCAACTAGATTCAAACCCCACTTGTCAAATTATAAGTGGATGTCAGTTCAATCCTATAACTCAGTAATATCACCAACACAGCCAAACTTCCAGAGCAAGAATAGACAGCAACCAAACCTGACCAGTATGAAACCTAAATGTGTCAGTGTACTCTCACCCTGCTAGTCAGCAGCATTGCCATCAGCCAGTCCTCATGTGCACCAGTGGCAACACATCTATTGGGCCTCTGCTAACCCAGGGCAATGATGAGCGGCCTCTAGGCAAGTCTCCAGACCTGCTGCACTCAGGCCCTGAATATCTTCTGGTACCTATCTACTTCAACCATTAGCCTCAATGCTTTGGATGTAGCTTCAGGAGAGGAACAGGTTAGGTGAGTAACCCTGAAAGAAAACCTGGATGTATCTAACATACTCTTGTCTCTGGTGACATTTCTTCAACAATAATTGTGATTATGATGTCCATTAACATTGTTGACATTCAATGTGGCACTGATAGTGATATCAACATGACACTGATAGTGATATCAACATAACATATACATTATTGATGAAGTTGTTCTTATCCATCCAGTGGCACCGGGGCAGCCATCCTGTGGCCCAATGCCATCTGGTGATGGATAAACATATATTGTCTTTTAAAGGATGCGATGTATCCACAGGGCGCTGGAACGCAAATTATTCCTCCCCACGACGCTTGACGGCAGAAGTGGAAGATGATGATGATGATGTATCAGTTTCATGAGCAGAAAGGAAATTTCAAACAAAGTGACAACTGAGAAAATTGATTGGAAAGGGGAAGGCAGAGAGATCAAAACCTGGATCATCTGGTGACATAGTATAATCGGGACATTTTTATTTGATATTTTTGTTATGTTGTTTGGTTTAATCAAGGATGAAAATAATTTACCTGGCTGGTCTAAATGATATAATTTTTGAAAATAATTTTGAAAGCAAGTACTATATGGGTTTAATTAAAAACAAGATTTGATGAAAAAGAGAGAGGGAGAGAAAAAAAGAGAGAGAGTGAGAGAGAGAGAGAGAGAGAGAGAGAGAGAGAGAGAGAGAGAGAGAGAGAGAGAGAGAGAGAGAGAGAGAGAGAGAGAGAGAGAGAGAGAGAGGTTTTTATTGTTTTAAAAACTGCAATCACTCTTTGTGTCCCAAGTATTGTTGGATCAGCTATTCTCCATGTATACCAAGTAATGTATGATGAGGTGAACAGTTTCATAACAGATCACATCTGGTCTGCACATGGCAAAGAAATCTGGCTGTTTTAACATAGAATACACTATTTTTATACAAGGTATACATATATGTTGCCTATTTGAAAGTCATATGTTGACAGTGCTTCATTGTGATTATTGCTTTCTTTAGGTATCATCTGTGAGACCTTCTGGGACCAAAAGAGTTCATAGATATTACACTGCTAACTACCCAGAAGCCAGTCACAAGTTATGAACAGTTGATAAAACATAGCAAATGAACAACCTGTATTGGAATCTGGAGATGGGTTCCTGCACAGCTCACACATTTGGCCCTTTTTAACATTGCACTACAGGGTCCCTGGTGTAATTATTGTTAAGCTGCAGTTAGAAAACCTCACAATCGTCAACTCTGTATGTATATATTTGAATCCTTAAGATGTATTTTCCAGTAAGATGTATTTTCCATTCAACTTGTTTTCATATGTTTTTCAACCAGTGGTATCTTCAATGTTAAAGGCTCAGTTGCCAGTATTTATGGCCAATATTTACAGGCCTTCAAGAAGGGATAAATGCTTCTGATTGTTTTATTTTGTCCTGATTATGATTTTTTACATACCCCATTTATGGAATCATTGTGATTTAAAAACCATGGAAATAATGAATCTTTAATAACAAAAGTTAAATTAAAACTTAGGAAAATCTTTCACTGATACATCATCATAAGCCATGAATTAATGTGGACAGTCATGGTTTGCCAATAAATGTGGGCGGTCATATTTGCCAGCGGACATGACCCCCAGAGTCTTGAATCAGGACTGTGATGAACACAGGACATTGCAGACACCTTGGGCCTTCCATCACTGTTGATTTCAAGCCACTGTAATATTTAATATGGCCAAAGCAATTCAGTTTCCGAGACATTATGTTCAATAACACCACATATAGAAAAATATAACCTCAAGTGGAGTTGAACCACTGACCTCTGGGTCATCATGTGAGTGAGCTAGCCACTAAGCTTTTGTGACTTCACAATGTGAGTCTGTTACACATTAATACACCTGCTATGTACTTTTTGAAGTACGTGCAAATATATGTTTATGATAAAGACAAATGACGGCTACAATGCTCAAACTAGTACATGCACACACATAATATCACTTACCAGGCTGATGAGAAACGAGAACAGAAGACCAATGACAAAGTAATCTGATGACTCTGGGAGACTGTCCACTTTGTCTATGATAGCCCATCCAATGTCCAGTGCTGTCAGATCTACTTTCTTGCATTCATTGCCCTCCCAAATCAAACAGGATACTGTTTGACAGAAAATAAAACATACAAATGAGTTGTGATAGTGTAGTGGTTAGAGAACTGGCTCGCAGAATCCCATTTTCTGTGCTAGCAGGATGTTTTCCAACCAGTACCACTGGGGATGGTGACATAGTGGTTAGTATCCTTGCCTGCCTAGACAGTGATCTAGATCAATCCCCAGCAGGGACAGGATGAGTCTTTTTTGACCTGTGCAGCTCTGAGGTCAACTCAGTCTCGTAAAAACCAGACAATTGTCTGGGTAGTGTCTGGGAAAGAAAGGTGATGTGGAAGTGAACTGGTCTCTCCACCTCATATGCTATGGGCTAGAATAAGTCAAAGCCTAACATATCATCTAGCTTCATCAGTATATGGCCTCACTGACTACCCTTAATTTTACAGCTGGAGTCGTAAATCAGTTCCATCCGTCCATCATGTGCCATGCTGGTTTAGAGAGGGTGGTCATGTTTTGCCATCCCAGTCGAGCACGAGAGTCGTGGATCAGCTCAGTGTTCTTGTCTCTACCATGCCACATGGCCAAGCCATCCAGGTATTTACTTCTCTGTCTTCCCCTTGTTCTCTTCCCTTCGATCTTACCAGTTGTCACTAAGTTCTCCAATTTATTTCTTCTCATAACATGCCCAATAAATTTTGACTATGTCTAATTTCTATAATCAGTTTACGATTTTCATTTGTTTCTTGTAGGGCTTGGTCATTGGTTTGTCTGTCTGTCCATGCTATTCTTTGCAGTCTCCTCAGAAAACCACATAAATCAACCAGACATTAATCTCAGGAAATCATGGGGGATGGCACAATACTCACCATATTCCACCTCATATGTGATTTAGTCACATAAGATATAACCCCAGGAGAATAGCCTCAGACTCCATGGTAGCACAGTGGCTACCAGTCTACCAGCCAGCCTGACGGTCATGGGTTTGATCTGCATTTCATGTTAACAAGTGACCCGGGCTCCCATCTTGCCCCTGCCTAACATGAATATGAGGAAATGTCTTGGGAACTAAAGGCAACCACCGTAATACTGACCACATCACATACTGAATGCTGATTAGTCTATAAAAATATGGGTCTAGTACCATAAGCCAAATGCACCTTAAAAGGGTCTTTTACTGACTTCACTTACTTCAATAGCCTAAATATGGTTCCCAAAGTGGATATATTGTAGACACATTCAGGAGTACTATGAGGTTCTGAACTTGTACGGGTGCTAGGAATATGATTCAGGAGACAAGACGGACAGCAGACACAAAGATGTTAGGCCTTCCCATACATTAGATCATAGCATAATGTCTTACTCACAACCTTCTCTTGTCTTACAAATTCTAGAAAACAAATTGTGGAATTATCTGTTACCAATTTTCTAAGACTGGATCTACCAAAGAAGTTGTTGTGGCTAAAATAAAACATTCTACCATCAGCTTTAGTTAAACCTGTACCTGTCCTTGTGGGCAAGCACATGAGCAACTATGCCACCATATATAAATATGGTAGTGATTAATTGTTGAGAAAGTGAAAACATATATTTAGGCCTGATGAAAATAGCACATCACATGAATTACATTTCACTTTAGCTGTAATTACAACTTGACCAAAAAGGTCAGAGGTTGTTTTGTTTTGCTGTAAATTACGTAGATGCCATAGTCAGATATGGGAGCTGTTCTGGCACAATGGCTAGCATGCCTGCCCATCTGCCTAATGATCATGTGTTCAAATCTCTCAGGTCGACCCAGCCAAAAAAAGGGTCCCTGGAAGTTTCCTGGGAAGTAAAATCAGCTAGCACAATACTGAACACATCACCAATCAAATACTGATTGGTGTAAACACATGAAGCTAGCACCACTTATCCAATAAGCCCCGTTTTCTTGAAACGTTTACAGTACTAACATTGTCACTTCTGTGCCATACAAGTGTATCAACAGGCTCATCTAACACTTTCCCTTCTGATGCCACACAAGTGTATCAACAGTCTCATCTAACACTGTCCCTTCTGATGCCACACAAGTGTATCAACAGTCTCATCTAACATTTGCACCACATACCTCTGTCCGGTTGTGTAAGATTCCCTGAACTGCTTGGTGAACCACACTGCTGTGAAGAAACACATACCATATGCATTAGAACATGATAGTGGTGTTGTTAACAGATGGTGAATTCATGTATCACTAGAGCAGTGGCTCTAAACCTTTTTTGGTTCATGCACCCCTTCACCATATGTTCAGAATATCATTCCCCCCTTTTCGTATTTCCTCCCTATAACACCATATGTTCAGAATGTCATTCCCCCCTTTTCGTATTTCCTCCCTATAAATACCCCCCCCCCCCCCACACACATTATACATAAAAATGGAAGCTAATTTTAATAACACATACAAAAACAAATCTAGATGTCTACATAAAACGTGATTTGCAGGTCTACTTACGTTATAAAACCAATTTCAGAAGGGATAAAAGTACAGAAGGAAAAACAATATCAAGTAATTGGTTCTTGTATTAATCTCATCTCATCTCATCATGTTCCTCTTGTACCTTGCAGTGTCGAGGTGAAGTATAAACATCGTGAGAGTGCCAGATTATGGGCTTCATATATCAATATTCCCATGGACTCTGCTATTCCCTCCGTCCAACGTTTACATCGTCGGCCTCTTCCTCTGTTTCCATCTGGTCTGTACATCATTGCTTGTTGTGGTATGCTGTTGACTGGTAACCTACTTGCATGGCCAAAACATTTTACTTGCTGCTTTCTAATAAAATCTAGTGCTGCTTTAACCCCCACTTTAGTCCTGATTTCTTCATTTCTGATCTTATCTCTTCTTGATATGTTGAGTATTCTTCTCAGAAATCTCATTTCTGTTGTGATTTTTCTTTTCTCTTTTTGTGTCATTGTCCAGGTTTGGCATTGGTAGCATAGAGTTGGTAGGAAGATTGTGTTGTAAAGTGCTTTCTTAGTAGTTATTGATACATGTATGTTCTTTAGTATTGGTGCCATTTGTCCAATGAGTATTAATGTGATCTTGAAATGATCTTAATTCCCCCACCCCCTTTTTTTTGTTTGCATATATCCCTTGTAGGACTTTGCAGTCAACATCAGCATTTTTCAGCTGCTGGTGATGTGCTAGGCAAGATTACACTCAGTAGTTTGACATTGCTTTCTGAGCGACCGGCTCACATATCCCGTAAGATACAAACGCAGTGAGAACCGCTACCGATTCTCGCGCAGGTTACGTTACTCACGACTCACGAGAATATATGAGATTATGAGAAAGACGTTAACCTACTAGGCCAGGGAGACCGGCAATTCCCCCCTGGAAACCCTAAAATTCATCCACCGGTTGAGAACCATTGCACTAGAGTATGACATATAAATGTATTTATTTCATATCACTATAGAAATATACTTGACATATACACTTATAATGAATATATGAAATACAATATTATTGTAATCTACAAACAATTCTACACCACACCAGTGCAACATTTAATATAGACAAAACTATATCACTGTAGCACAAAAACAAAAAGACACCAGTACAGTTTATATTGTTGCAATCTATGTAATAAACACAATCCAACAGCAATAATAGCAGCTATTAAAACACAGGCAAAGAGGATGTGGGGAGGGAGGAGGGGAGAATAAATAGTAACTTAATGGTAATTTAATAGTGATACATTATTAAGTTAACAATGATCATTAACAATTTAATAACTTGAAAATGATACTATCAAAAGAGGATAACTGCGATTTAGCTAGGAGAATGAAGAAAGGTTGAGATAAGATGTGAAAGGATACCTTTACAGAAAAACACAAAAATGCCAATTATGTCAGTCTTTTTCTACTGACAAGGAATAAAATATCACAGTGAGACTAATGAATACTTTATGTAAATTGCCCATAAAAGGTTCAAGATATGTCAGTCATTCTAGCAATAAACATATATAAGCAAGTAAAAAGTTATTCATACCTCAGTAACTCTCATACAAGTTAACATCACTTCTGAGTAACTCTCATACAAAGTTATTGACATCTCACTAACTACCACACACATTAAAATCACGACTATGTACCTATGACAAAAGTTAAAAATCACATACATGGACCTATAACACAAAGTAATTCACACCTCACTATAATGTCACACCACAATATTTATTTTAAAAACTACTGTCATATCATAATATATATCCTACAAATTAATGTGAACACTCCAGCATTTATCATACAGATTACTGGCCCACACCAGTGTCTATCATATAAATTACTGTCACACACCAGTATCTATCAATACAAATTACTGTCACACACCAGTATCTATCAATACAAATTACTGTCACACACCAATGTCTATCATACAAATTACTGTCACACACCAGTGTCTATCAATACAAATTACTGTCACACACCAGTGTCTATCAATACAAATTACTGTCACACACCAGTGTCTATCATATAAATTACTGTCACACACCAGTGTCTATCAATACAAATTACTGTCACACACCAGTGTCTATCATATAAATTACTGTCACATACCAGTATCTATCAATACAAATTACTGTCACACACCAGTATCTATCAATACAAATTACTGTCACACACCAATGTCTATCATACAAATTACTGTCACACACCAGTGTCTATCAATACAAATTACTGTCACACACCAGTGTCTATCATATAAATTACTGTCACATACCAGTGTCTATCAATACAAATTACTGTCACACACCAGTGTCTATCATATAAATTACTGTCACACACCAGTGTCTATCATATAAATTACTGGCCCACACCAGTGTCTATCAATACAAATTACTGTCACACACCAGTGTCTATCAATACAAATTACTAACACACACCACTGTCTATCAATACAAATTACTGTCACACACCCGTGTTTATCAATACAAATTACTGTCACACACCAGTGTCTATCATATAAATTACTGTCACACACCAATATCTATCAATACAAATTACTGTCACACACCAGTGTCTATCATAACAATTACTGTCACACACCAGTGTCTATCATATAAATTACTGTCACACACCAGTATCTATCAATACAAATTACTATCACACACCAGTATCTATCAATACAAATTACTGTCACACACCAGTGTCTATCATACAAATTACTGTCACACACCAGTGTCTATCATACAAATTACTGCCACACACCAGTATCTATCAATACAAATTACTGTCACACACCAGTGTCTATCATATAAATTACTGTCACACACCAGTGTCTATCATATAAATTACTGTCGCACACCAGTATCTGTCAATACAAATTACTGTCACACATCTGTATCTATCAATACAAATTACTGTCACACACCAGTGTCTATCATACAAATTACTGTCACACACCAGTGTCTATCATACAAATTACTGTCACACACCAGTATCTATCAATACAAATTACTGTCACACACCAGTGTCTATCATATAAATTACTGTCAGACACCAGTGTCTATCATATAAATTACTGTCACACACCAGTGTCTATCATACAAATTACTGTCACACACCATTATCTATCAATACAAATCACTGTCACACACCAGTGTCTATCATATATACATTACTGTCACACACCAGTGTCTATCAATACAAATTACTGTCACACACCAGTGTCTATCATACAAATTACTGTCACACACCAGTGTCTATCAATACAAATTACTGTCACACACCAGTATTTATGATACATGTTACTGTCACACACCAGTATCTATCATACAAATTACTGTCACACACCAGTATCTATGATACATGTTATTGTCACACACCAGTATCTATGATACAAATTACTGTCACACACTGGTATCTATGATACATGTTACTGTCACACACCATTATCTATGATACATGTTACTGTCACACACCAGTATCTATAATACAAATTACTGTCACCATATCTATACAACAAATTACTGTCACACCATGATATAATCCTACAAATTAATGTGAATACACCAGTATCTAGCATTCAAATTAATGTCACACCTTGAGATATGTCAAACAAATTACTTTAACAACACAAATTCTATCACTAAAATTACTGTCGCACACTAATGTCTATCATACAAATTACTGCCACATCTCAGTACCTATTGTACACATTACAGTAACACCTCGATATCTACTATGCATGCTATAATTGCACCTTACTATCTAATATACTTGTTAGCCACACTTCAGATCTATCACACAAGTTACAATCACACCTCAATATCTATAACAAAAGTTACAACCACACCCCAATATCTATCACAACAGTTACAGCCACACTTTGCAATTACCAATGTAACCACATGTGTTATATTATTGGTTCACCAGTATGGCAGCAACAATAGCTGCATATATCAACATGGACAACCAGAAACAAAACATTTCAAATGAAGATAGAAATGCAACAATAACATGCTACAATCAAAGAAAATTCCACGGAGGACAGACAAACAATATGGTAATAAATATATACACGCTGAGATACAGTAGTGTTTTAGCAAAAGCAGCTAGTGATATGAGTATGATAATTTAGGTCAGCCATTTAAAATCACTGGGAGCTGTGGTATTGCAGTAGCTAGCATGCTGGCCTGGTGGTCATGTATTCAAATCCTCATTGGCTTGGGGATTTCTAAGAACTTGACCAGGGCTGTCAGATCGTCCCTGCCTAAAATGGGTACCCGGAAATTTTCTGAGGAAGCAGCCGGTGTGATACTGACCATGTCATGCTTAGAGTTCTGAAGGGTCCATCAAAATAGCACCAAATATCTCCAACATGCCTCAAGGTATGAACAAAGGTCCTTTAGTTTTACTTAACTTTAATCATAAATGTTACCCCAAAAAAAAATGTAAAACAGTATTTGTGGAGGGATATATTCTCTTACCACATGACATGGTACATGGTGGTCATGAAATCGTAAGATCAAAATATGTTTATGCAAGGGTCATCTAGAGTTCAACCTTCAAGAGTAGCAGGGTTGTTTATCCACCACTGCAACCCTGGGGTCAACTCCATTTCATAAAATGAGGACCAGAACATTTATTCTGGAGAAGTAAATATGCAACTATGTTATCTCTTGGGTGCAGAGCAAAATATGTTATCTCTAAGGTGTGGAGGAAAATGTTATTTCTCTAAGGTGTAGTGAAAAATATGCTATATCTGAGATGCAGAGGAAAATATATTATCTTTCAGGTGTAACGGACAATATGCTATCTTTAAGTTGTAAAGGGAAATGTGTTATATTTGAGGTGTAGGGAAACAAATAGAAAAAATATGTTAGCTATGAGGTGTAGGGAAAATACATTATCTATGAGGTATAGGGAAAATATGTTACCCATGAGGTGTTTATTTGTAAGGAAAATATGTTATATCTGAGGCGTAGTGAAAATATAATATCTCTGAGGCATAGAGAAAATGTGTTATCTATGAGATATGGGGAAAATATGTTATCTATGAGGTGTTGGGAAAATATATTATCTAGATTTAGGGAAAGTACATTATCTCTGAGGCCAGGAGAAAATATGTTTTCTATGCTGTAGGGGAAAATATGTTGTCTATGAAGTTAGCTGAATGTCCATTACAGAATTTCAGCCAACCACAGCATGTTTTGGCTATGTTTGTTTTCTTGGCAAGTTTACTTTCAAGGGTTTGCCATTGCTTTCTGAACGACCGGCACTCATAACATTGCATGAAATATCAGCACAAGCCGGTCTGCCTCCAAATCACCTACAGCTGTGTTTCGAACATGGTATGTGTGATTGTGAACATGGTATGTGTGATTGTGAACATGGTATGTGTGATTGTGAACATGGTATGTGTGATTGTGAACATGGTATGTGTGATTGTGAACATGGTATGTGTGATTGTGAACATGGTATGTGTGATTGTGAACATGGTATGTGTGATTGTGAACATGGTATGTGTGATTGTGAACATGGTATGTGTGATTGTGAACATGGTATGTGTGATTGTGAACATGGTATGTGTGATTGTGAACATGGTATGTGTGATTGTGAACATGGTATGTGTGATTGTGAACTGTATTTGTAACCCCTTTTGCCACAGAACACCGTTATCTATAAGGTGTAGAGAAAAATATGCTATCTCTGAGGGTTTGAGGAAAATAAGGCCCTGCGTGCAGTCTTACACATTTCTGACTATTCAGTATGAAGACTAGAATGCAGTTTGTGGACAGGTCCCTTTTCCATAAATCTTGTTTTGTGACTGCCCTTAATGTATTCTTAGTAAAGTAATATAGTGGTGTCCTCTTGTATTCCATATTCACATAACAGATTTACATAATATACATATTCTACTGTGAGTTGGCTTTAAAATCTGTTACAATTTGGCAAGAAGAAAGGTTAACTATAGTTTATGATTCAGAAAACAAACTCACTGTTAAATAAATGTTAAGAGTAGTTTGGATGCATAAGCCTTGTGAATCTTGTGTGAAAGCACATGAAGCAGCTGAAACAACTTCTAGCTCTGTCTGTCTCTCTCTCATACTCTCTCTCTCTCTCCATTGTCTTCAAAGCCATTAAAAAGCAGATAATAGTCGCATGTTCACAAACAGTCCCACTTCCAGTAAGGCATCAAAAGTGGCAACTGAATATTGCTACCAGATATAAAATAACATAAGGTTATGCATCCAAACAGCTTGCTATTTGTATGATTTACAAGCAATATTATCATTGAATAACAATGAAGGCATTATTTCCTGTCAGATACAGTGGTAGCAGAACAAACGCAACAGAGAACCATCACCTCATACCTAAAATAGATCATAAAGTTCACAAGAAATCAGAGAATCATTTGTAATTCTTATCTTTTAAACCAGATCACAAAATGGGTTACATTCACATCTTCAGTCTAGCTTTTCACTGTAATTTATAACTCCAAGGACATGCATCATGAAAATGAAGAAATTAAGTTAACTAGGATGTAACCAAGAAAGAACTCGAGCCTGCATACACAAAATAGAGGGAAAAGATCATACAGACAACAAGTATAAATTGGTTATGCCTGTCAGCTTGCTAACACAAGCAATTCATGAGTATCATTAAAATATAAGCATGTAAACTGTTTAAGGGTTATACCATTCATAAATGATTGGCAATGTAAAAGTTGACAATAAAAATACACAGTTGCCAAAGCAGAAGTGAGAAAAAAATGCACATGACCATATAATGAGTTGTAAAGCTACTAATAACAAAAACAAACTAATGATTGATTGAAGATATAAAAAAGAAAAACACAGAGATACCATCTTAGAGAAAGATATACTATTTTTTGCTTGATAGATTTGGTAAGCACATGAGTTATGTGTGAATGATATATTGATATATGAGTACCTGGAAAAACGGAGGAAGGCAGCCACGGTGCATACCCTTGAAAATATTCGAAATAAGTGCAAATAAGTCAACATGAAGCATTTCACCAATTTTAAAGTACACAACACACTTATATACACAAGTCTACAGATGGCATCATCCTACACAAAGTCTACCCTGTCCTTATTGCTATATTTACTATCTCGGTGATGCAATGTTTACCATGTGAGTGCTGCAACGTTTACCATGTGAGTGCTGCAACGTTTACCATGTGAGTGCTGCAATGTTTACAGTGTTGGTGCTGCAATGTTTACCGTGTTGGTGCTGCAATGTTTAGCCTCTTGGTGTTGCAATTTTTACCCAGTTGGTGTTACAATGTTTACCGTGTTGGTGCTGCAATGTTTAGCCTGTTGGTGTTGCAATTTTTACCCAGTTGGTGTTACAATGTTTACCGTGTTGGTGCTGCAATGTTTAACCTGTTGGTGTTGCAATTTTTACCCAGTTGGTGTTACAATGTTTACCATGTTGGTGCTGCAATGTTTAGCCTGTTGGTGTTGCAATTTTTACCCAGTTGGTGTTACAATGTTTACCGTGTTGGTGCTGCACCATTTTTCCCATGTTGGTGCTGCAATGTTTAGCCTGTTGGTGTTGCAATGTTTAGCCTGTTGGTGTTGCAATGTTTACCCAGTTGGTGCTGCAATGTTTACTGTGTGGTGCTGCAATGTTTACCGTGTTGGTGCTGCAATGTTTAGCCTGTTGGTGTTGCAATGTTACCATTGTTGTGTTACAATGGTCATGTCAATGTTTCAATATTCACCATATTCGGGATGCAATGTTTACCATGTAGGTCGCTTTAAAAAAAATTAAGTGACCGACATGGCAAACATTGCATCCATGTTAAACTCAATTATAGGAATACAGATACGTGAAAAGAACAACTATAATAACGATAAAATGGATAGACACATGGATAGATGAACTAAGTTAAATAGCTACATGTCCTGTGCAGAACATCAATTTCATCCTCAGCATCTTTTGACTGCGACTTTTCTAGGAAATTTTATGTTCAGTACTTTGCCAGTGTTTTCTGAACGGCTATCAGCTCATACCATTGTGAAAATCTACACAGAGAGATCTGATCCTAAACTGCCTGAGGTTGACCTTGAACCTGACAGTCTGGCATTGTGAAACTGTCTTCACAACCCCTAAGCCACTGGTGCCTACTGAATTAATAGACAGGACGGTGGCCATGGAAGTCGGAACCTGCTAAGGAGTGTGTAACAACTCACCTGCCGAATCAACCAGCCCTGAAAATGGATGGCACTTTTGCTTATGACCTAAACCAGGCCGTCTCGGCAATCGGTCACTCGTAAGGACAAGGCTGAGACGAGTAGGAGGGCCGTCGGGGTGAGCGTGGAAGCCTGGGGAGTGATCCTGGGTGGAGCCGCCCCGGGTGCAGATCTTGGTGGTAGTAGCAAATATTCAAACGAGAACTTTGAAGACTGAAGTGGAGAAGGGTTCCATGTGAACAGCAGTTGAACATGGGTCAGACGGTCCTAAGAGATAGGAAAACTCCGTTCTGACCCCGGGGCACTCTGTATAAAACTATCTGTCCGTTCAGAGTCTGCCAGCAGCCTATCGAAAGGGAATCGGGTTAATATTCCCGAACCCTGACTCGGTAGTTTTCCGAATGTTCGTTGTGCCTGGAACAGCTCTGAAGGGCACAAAGACAAGCACATGTCCGAACCGAAAACTCGCTAAGTGGATATCGTCTTCAGACTGGCCTGGTTTGTGTGGGAACGGCCCGTGATGAAGGAAAGCCCAATATATTGAAGTGAGGATTTAACCCTTTAACAGGCATAGCGCCTGATAGCGTTCGATGCGTTAAACAGGCGTAGCGCCCAATCGCGTCTTTGATGACTAGTCGTTTTAAAAATGCGATCTCTCGGTTTTCCGACACTTCCGATCGCTACTTTCACTTTCGCCGATAGCTTGACAACGTGGCCGCCATTTGTAAACGCGCTACAATGACTTTGAACAGACTTTAACGGACTTTTTTTGATAGTTTTCGGGATTTTTACGCTGTTTTTCAAAATGGATTTCGGCGATTCTTCAAGTGATAGCCGAGATTTCGCTCTGTTCAATTTAAATGACATTAAAGGGCACGAAGTTGATTATTAATCGGAGCTAGATATCAGTGCAAAGCGTTACTTTGCATTAGCAGTCGTGAGTCGGACTTTAAAGAAAGTGATTATGATTCTGAAAATGTGTTTGTAAATTACCGTATAGATGACGGAAAATCACAAACAACATGCCGTATTTCGTAAATATTTGTGTTCATATATGGATTACCGGCAACAATCACGTGAGTAACATATTCTGCATGCTTTTCCCTTCATTGTGTTGTTTATTTTACTAAAATCGGTTGACTAACACCTTATTTGTGATGTTTTTACTAACGCGACCCGAAATTTTACAGAACCTGAAAAAATCTTGCCCGTTCAGGGCTACAAAATGGACAAGCGTCTGCCCTGTAAAGGGTTAAAGCAGCCATGAGCAGGACGTCATGATTCCCTCGGTGAGCCCAGCACCAGGGCGCTATGTGTCGGCCCTGCAACTATGGAAGCAACCTTGGATGGCGGAAAATGCTATGGACTGTCCCTGCCTTCCTTTGAGGGATGACCGTTGTTTTCGATCATTCCAACTTGGCCAGCTGGGTTGTAGATGGCACCACAAAAGTGAGTCTCCCAGGAATGCAACCTGGTCAAAAAAAGCACGCTATAGTCGGATGTGTTGGCCTACTGGTTTCGGCCCAAGGGTGCATAACAGACACACCACAATCACATCTGAAAAAAACACTCCAGATGAACGCAAAGAAGAAGAAGAAGAAGAATTAATAGACAGACAGAAAGACACAAATTATAAAGTAGTATCTATGAGGTGTAGGATTAGCAGAAAAACAGAAAATATAAAGTACTAATTTCTACTAATGTAGACCTTAGGGAGAAAATTATATTCCAGGGAATCAACAGGAGGTGAGGGGAAGACTACTGCCTAGGACACACACTGACCAAACCTGGGAATAGTATAACTAGACAGCTCTTCTACTGGAACCCACAGAGCAAGCAAAACTGAGGGAGACTAAACAGCACATGAAGAAGAGCATTAGACAGGAATGATATTGGGAGGACATGGAGGGAGCTACCGGAGCTAGCCAAGAATAGGATGGCTTTGTGTGAGTTGGTTGGTTGTCTGTGCTCCAATAGAGGATGAAAAGCAGAAGAAGAATTAATAGTGGACAAGCCTACATGTCTTTGATAACAGCCACACATAAAATTGCACTTTGGGCAAACTGCAGTAGAAAATCAGGAAATAAACCATTACAGGTGTTCAGTTTGCTCTATACAATATGTCATTCAAAGTGAATGAGAACATACATAGGTGAAACATACTTAGAATTAGATGTTGCCAGATTCCTATGCTTTAGCACTTGTATCAGAAATAAAATGTGTTCCATTAAGTTATTAAATACTGCCTAATATAAGTTCAGAACAGAGAATTAAATATAAACTAATATGCAAGTGGTGTGTGTCCATATTCTTATATCTGCAAGAAGATCAATATACTCCACATCTGTACACTTAATTCAGTTCAAACTAATCTACCATGGAACAATGAAACAAGGGAACAATTCACCACACATTATAAAACTGTTACTCATTATGCATACAAGTCACATATTGGACAGCTTAGCCATGTGTTAGTAGAGTAGTTGTTACTAGAGTATATTATTATTATGTTTATTACACGAGGGTAAATTAATAAGTAAATCACAAATGGCTGTAGAAAAAAAAAAACTAAAGATGATGATAACTTGAAACCAGTATATTTGTATAGATACACTGTCCCTTTATTTCTCAACATAATTTCCACCAACATTGATGCACTTATCCCATTGTTTTATCAGTCTTCCCAAACCAGCTGCAAAGAACTGCGTGCTCCGTTTTCTAAACCACGTTTTGACTTCACATTCAACTTCGGTGTCATTCGTGAAATGTCTCTCGCCAAGGTGGGTTTCCTGTTTATGCTGACAAATTGTTGTCCCATAAAGAGGTGTTTAGCTGGGTAGAAAACGTTACGAGGGTGAGTCAATATGTAAGTCACACAGTTCTGTGGGATGGTAGGTCAATGAAAACAAAGCACGCAGTTCTATGCAGCCGGGTCGGGAGGATTAATAAAACGATGGGATAAGTGCATCAATGTTGGTGGAAATTTTGTTGAGAAATAAAGAGACAGTGTTATCTATAAAAATAAACTGGTTTCAAGTTGTTGGAGCGGCCTTAATTCCTCAGGGTCAAAGAACCCTCTGCCATACACCGCAAGGTACTATATTGGCAGTAAATGACAGTTTTTCAAGTTGTTATCATCTGTAGTTATTTTTCTACAGCCATTTGTGACTTACTTATCAACTTACCCTCGTATATACAGCAACATAGTTTTTTAGTTTTCTTTTTTGTTCATCTATTTAAACCCTAATATCACTTGTATTAACCTAATGCAACAATAAATCTCTATTGCATATACAATGCCTGTTGTTAAATGTTAAACTACAAAACCAAATTCAAACAGTGGTGTCCAAAGAGACAACAACAATCAACTTTAACTGTGAAGAGCTCAGATATGTGATAAAAACTGGCATTTCCTGTTTCAGTATGGGCATACCAGTGTGTCACAGGCTGAGCTCATTATGACATGTCAACAATGTTACGTTTACTACCTATTGCCACCTTAAGGATAAGTGATTCTCTAACATGGCAACTTGAAACACTTAGTGTACGATCTTGAAATCATTTTTACAAATTATGTTAGTCCTTCCTGAATATATAAGGCTCTATACTGCAAGCATAATTTGGTACTAATTTGATCTATCCTTGATATATAAAAGAATTAATTTAAAAAAACAAACACACACACACATACATGCAGACACACACAAATGTGAGTATATAATTGTATGACCGTTATTCAAGTAACCTGAAAAGAACACTCAAATACAAATAGTTTGCTACTCAATGTCTAAAGGACATCGAAGTGAATATGTGTCATCCCTACGAGGTGTGGAAAAACTAAGACATCAATCTTTAGACAGAAACGTCTATCACTATCTGATTCTTTGTCATATTATTTCTTACAAGTAAATGGAGACAATAAGAAAAAAACAAACTAATGATTGTTATGAAATATAGGAAAACAACAGTTTCAAGAAGTCATGCCTGCAAACTTAGAGATAAGCACTGCCTAATAATTGACTATTCAAATGTTTTAAGTAGTTTAATAAAATGTTTTCATTTCCTGTCGAAGGAACAGTAAGTTAATTGTTAGCATGAGTTAAACATCTATTTCTCAAAGGAATATTTACAATTATGGAGCTTTACAGTCATCTCAATAATACTTCAAGATGTGGAAGTGTATTGTAAATAATGCCTACCAAACAATGCAGCTATAGATAGCTGTTTACAAACAATTCCCCATTGGCTTTGTTAAATGTTATGCTACAGACCAGTTGTGTATACTATGCTCAATATTTGCTGCTGACAGCATATCCCTTGCCATGTTAACACATTATTAACTGTACCAAAACAGCAAACAACATTTTTGAATGTTTCTATCAGTCTTAGTTTGTAATTAGGTTAATTTACTGCAGAACTGATTCACTCTGTAGAAAAATAATTATTCTGATCCTAAAGTTGATGTATTCAGACTGCAGAGTGTATTGATGGTTGGTTACCATAAAAGAATATAACAACTCCCCAAGCTCCATGTAATAAAATATACAAGATTTAGCACTGCACATGATTGAATAAAAATGTAATATCTGTAAACACAAACATACTTCAAACGGGAGCCAAGGTGGCAGTGTAGTTAGTGCATGATCTTGCCAAGATTGTGCTCTTGGTTCAATCCCTGACAGACAGGATTAGTTAATCCGACCAGTTATGTGGTCATCCCAGCCTCATAAAAATGGGGACCAGACAATTTTCAGGATGTTCTGGGAATATTATGGAAGAGGACTGCCATGAAGAGAACTGGCCACCACACTTCATGTGTCATGGCCTAGAATATTCGAAAGCCTAGCAATTCACAGCCCAACGGCAGTTTCAGCTATGTGAATACCTTATGCTTCAAACATTTAAGTTAAAATCATAATCTTATCTGACAGAGATACAATTAATTGATATCAACAATCATTACAGGTTGCAATATAATCTCAATTTAGAGAAACTGAAGGCACAACACTTCTTACCACTCCAGCTGTGTCTGTCAGAGGACCACATTCACCTTTTTACAGCAGTGTGCAAGTATACATTAATTATATCAGATACATCTGTATTAGGTCCAATATGCAGTAGATTTGAACAATTAAGCCTGGTACTTGAATCCATTCTAGATTAACTGTGGCAAGGAACTAAGGGAGCCAAGTTACCACAATTATCTAAACAAAAGATGTCCCACATAACTGACACTTCAGCAATTGTAGCTATACAATTATATTCGACCACTGAAACCCTTTATTGCTTAACCAGTAAGACTTCACTTCAGGCTTATCATACTGTAAACTGTGAAACCAAATGATAATAGTGTTTATATCAAGAGCAACCTTAAACTTTCAGTGTGAAGAGCTCTGACATGTGATGAAACCTGGCATTTCCTGGGAATGTCTGGTGTGTCACAGTTCTGGCAATCACAGAATGACAATAACCGTATACTTATTTATTATTGCTGTCTTTCAGAATAAATGACTCAGTAACATGTTCACTTCTATACTTTATGGTTATCATTATCAAGTGCCCTGCCAAGTGGCATATACATTCATGAATCTCCACAATCTCAGCCTTTGGTGTTTTGGATCAATTCTATTTATGATGTTCCTTAATGCCACCACATCAGTCCACCCAGCAGCATTTCTCTCAGTCTGATCCTGCCACCACACCAGTCCACCCAGCAGCATTTCTCTCAGTCTGATCCTGCCACCACACCAGTCCACCAAGCAGCATTTCTCTCAGTCTGACCCATCCTCTTTTACTACTGATTTTTCTAGTCATCACAATGTTTTCCACAATATCCCTTACATGACCACATATACTTAGTAAATATATACACCACTTATAAACATTCTTTTTCAATTTCCTAACTTCAAAAGACTCTCTTATCCTGGATGGAATTTAGTTCCTTTAGAACTAAACATTGTTCTTCCATCTTATTTATGAACAACCATGTGATCCTGTACCTTATATGTCAAAGCCATAGAAGATTAATAAACCAACACAGAACTGGTGTTGTTAGCCGCTACACGCTGTGGGATTTATTGAGGAGGGGATCCAAGCACTTATGGACTGAATGGTTCGATGTGCAATGAGAATGATCTGCCGACTAACTAACTAACCTTGAATGTGATGAATACATGCTTTATTTGTCTTTCTCTCTGTACTTACTCATTCAACATGGTCGAATCACTGTACATATAAATAGCCTCTGCAGGTAGTAATTCAAAATTACACTTAACTGTTTACTTTCTGGAATATATATATATTTTGAGCTACACTAGTTATAGAAATCTATTTAATTTCAATTACTGATTAATATGTTTAGCATAAAGTCTGTTTGCTAATTATGCCATCTGTGTTTGACAATATTCAGTACTCTGATAAATAACATAGCATTATATAATTTTAATTTAAAAAAAACAAATATATAAATTTACTTTCAGTTCTGCACATGTGACTTGCTTTATTATTTAAAAGAATTAAAAGTGTGATTAACATTGTTTTGTTAGATGCCCAGTTGTAGTCTTGAATATACTTGAATGGAGTATTACTAATGTTGCGTTATTTTAAAAGCTCAGCCCTGCCTAACTGACAATATACAGTCATAACAAAAATAAGCCATTGCATTCTTATTGCATACATAAGTTCTTAAAGATTTGTGGGGAAACAACTATTCATATTCAACAATACCAAACAACAAAACAACATACTAATAAAGTATATATACAACAGACATATAAATTAATGTAAAGCAGATAACAATAAACATACTACTTCAATAAAAAAAAGCATGCGAACATGAAAACCTATACAAAATACAGACAATCAAAAAAGGACAAACAAGGCACACTGCCAAACTTACGGGCTGCAATAAGTTGATGACATGGAGAGTGCTGGTTGTGTATTCAGTCTTCTCCTCCTCTTCTGATTTGCCTTCAGAGTCCACCTCATCACTGTTACTGGAGTACGCGGAAGAGGTTGTTTCATCTGACTGCATTCTATCCTCCCACTCTTCGGAACTCACGGTGGCCTTTAAGACAAAATATGCATTGATATTAAGTAGGTGTCCATTGAGGACATCAGTATGGTCTTAATTTTCATGATAAGTATAATACTATTCTCTATCATGTGCTTTGCCAATGACACTCTTTTAATGGCTACCTGAAAGTAGTCTACCAACCATCTGAGACACAATAATGGAGTGGAAGAACGTATGAAGAATGATTTATCATTGAACATTAGCAAATCCGAATGCATCACAGTTTTCAAGAAAGCTGAAATTACATTATCCTTTGTATATATAACAGGCATCAAAATCATGTCAGTCATTTTAAATATCTGGGTTACACAATGACATATGTCAGACGATGTCGGACAGAGATAAAGAGATGAACAGACAGAACATGGCACAATCAATTATGCAGCCATATGTATATAACATTTTAAGATTGGCAAATTAGCCTGTACATGTGGATTGGTGCCCCAGACACCAGATTACATACTCCAAGGCTGACTTGGATATGACATATCAAGGTAAACCTTTTTGGCCTAGAGAAAAAAAAACAGAGGAAGCTAACTTTATGAACTACTGTGTAAACTATACAAAACAGCGACATTTATAAAAGAGATAACATTGCAGATATAAGCATCTTATCTCAAGCATATGAAAGAAGAAGAGAAATAAAGAAAAGAATCACCATGTTCAAAGATTCTTTTACAAGAATAAGCAATGTCATGAAAACCAGAAATATCACAATAATTGATTGAAATGGTGAAGAAACTGGTTAGAGAATTGTGACTTTAGGATGTATGGTAACTTGTCCCCATAGTTCCTTACCAAATGTTAATCTAGAATAGATGTTTGTGAATGCTTTGAAAACATTGTAAAGAGATTAGAAACTAAACATAAGGTCTTGAGAATGCAGGCATTGCAAGATCACTCAATCAAAACTGTCAACAAAAGGCACATACAATTTATGGGGCATATCAGCAAAACAGGTGGAATAGATTACTGGATGTGTGGCCACCCAGCAAGCCCCAGGGATAGTTATCATCCAAACACTTCTTTATCTGCTGTGGGAGAAAGAGCACATAAGTGGCTATCCCAAGTACTGCAACATTGTTTTTATTAACCAGTCATAAATAACTGACCTCTAATCATGAATAAATATTTAAACAAATCAGCACTAAATACTGGCTTCCCATTCTTGAAGAGCTAATATTGTTCTATTGCTAAGACATGTCCCTACCTTGTTTGATCCCTCGGGTGTGTGAGCTCCCCCTGTTTCATTTTCTGAGGAGCTGATGTGTGTGCCTTTCTTCTCTGATGGACCCAAGCCCAGCGTGGTGGGCACACTTCTGCTTTTATTTGTCTCCACTGTTTCAGTTGGGGTACCTGATGTCCTTCTCCTCCGTCGCAGCTGGTTACGGGCTTCGGTAAGACCTGGGTCACTTCCTGTAGTGGGCAAGTGAAAGTGGTTAATTAGGATAGGGAATCAATGAGACAAGCAAATGCTAATGGTGTATAAACACAGTTATGATTATGGCAATCTGTGTTTGATATCAATGAAGAATATAGTATGCACTTTTTCAAGTGGAGTTAGATACTTGCATGTTAGCTTTTTCAGTGCCAGAAGTTTCTGCACAGATATTCATGTTTTATTAACAAGTCCATGAAAGTAAACTACTACCATCCACATGTGTTGTCAGAACATAATGGGAACGGAAGTAGCCACAAGGATAACCAGATTTTCTTGGTATGCTCTGATCAAACATAAGAAGATGACTGATTTTATGTTAAGAAGATGGAATACATGAGGAGAACAAGTGGGTGGTGAGGTAGGAGTATCAACTATCAAAGAAAAAGTAAGGCAATTTCTTCCCTCTTCTAGCGTGTGGGACACCCTTGGGCAGGGTGAACTATCTGTTCAGCAACCCCCCTCCCCCATCCCAGGGCAACATGAAAACAAGGAAGTAGTTGGTAGACTGAGCTTGAGAGCAGCTGACAGATAGTTGTTGGTCATGGTCTCAAGTTCCCAACGGTCGGCAGAGTATTTTTATAGAGACAATGGCCAGGTTCACTGACCAGAAGGGTAATCGCCAGGAAGGAAAGCAATGGCACTTCTAATGTGGTTTCCTACGAACAAAAAAACATGGTCAAACCTGATGAATTAGTGATAGGCACATTGCTGCTGGATTTTCTACCAATGGTTAGATCTTTCAAGGGTGAAGGTTTTCTGGTGAGGATCCCCACGACAGATCTGGCTCCACTCCCATCTGCTACACTTCCATTTCCAGTTTTTGTTGTTGTTTCCCCAATGGCAATATTTGTGCTTGCTTTAGAGGTAGTCAGTTTTGAAGCACCTAAAAGAAGGTTATATACTGTATACAAAAACCAAAAATAAAAACATTAGAAGTATTTTCATTATTAAATAAAACTGTGCTCTGATTAGATTTTGAAAGATTTAGTGCACTGGGCTATTTGCTATTAGTAAATAATTTCTCAATTTGTTTACAGTAATTTGTTTAGTAATCAAACTGACATGAAATATTTGAAACATGACAAACTGATTTCACCTGAATAAATTATAAATTAAAATAACAACACTAATTAAGAAAACAAGAGCCTACCAGTAACAGAAACATTACACAAACAGCTCATTATTATCATGTGCCATGCTGATAAGCGTGGGCGATCATGTTTTGTCATCTCACACGATCAACAAAGTCGTGGATCAGCTGTGTTCTTCTCTCCAGATATTTACTTCCCTGCTTTCTCCATCCAAATATTTACTTCTCTACCTTCCCCTTGGTCTTTTGCCCTCAATCGTGTCAGTTGTCACCAAGTACTCTAGTCTATTTCTTCTTATAGAGAAGATAGAACAAATAGCTAGACACATTATTTTTGTATAAATAAAAACAATTAACAAGTGTTCAGAAATGAGGAAATGAACAATTCAACTATGTAAGTATGTTCACTGAGGTAAGAAAGACAATATTCTCATAGACTACAATATCAGCAAATAACCATGAAGGCAGTGTAAAGAAAACGATTAAACTCACTGTCGCTTGCAACTGCATGCTCTTGAAATCTGAGTCGTTTCCACTTCTCTTCATCTCTAATACAGATGTCATCATTAACAGGACCATCAGAATCTGCATCTGAATCTGAAGCATTATAGTTCGACACATCATCAGAAGGTCTTTCCCCATCAGAAGCATTGATATGCTCCAAACTTTCATCAAGTGGATCATTTCTCTCATCAATTTCATCATCCGTTTTTGCTTTGTTTAGGGCTTCGTGCTGACATTCAACAGTGTCCTTCTGCTGCTTCTGAACACTTTCATGAGAATGTTCACTTGGTTTATGTACTTTCATCAGAGTAGTTCTACTTGAAGATGGAATGTGGTCAGCGTCTTCAAGTTTACGGCAACCTGAGGAGTTTGAGGTTGATGAGGAAATGGAAGCTGTTGAAAGACGGCCAACTGATGAAGATGAGTTCTCAAGATCTGAATGGACCAGCAACGAGGAGGAGGAGCTGATTTCTCTAAGTGTGTCTTCATTGAGAATCTCCTGCACAAACATCTCAGAAAAGCACTGCAACTGTGAAGATGATTGAGACACAGGAAGCTTCAGATTTTGTGACAAGGATGCAGGTGAATCATTCTTCTTGGAAGAAGTTAGATTTTCAGTTAGGAGCGCAGATGTGTTTAGTGAGGTCTGAGACTGGTTTTGCATGTCACTGACATCTACATATCTTGATTGATGACTAATTATAACATGATCTCCATCATGCTGATCATCCGCAAGTAGTGATTTCTGTGACAAGCATTGAGCTTTCACTGTTGGCGGACTGTTGGAATCGCTGAAGGAGGACACATCTTGAACAACTGTGTACTGTGAGTCTAGAGTACAGGGTTGATCATAACAAACAGGTGTCTCTGCAGATAATTGTGAGCTGAATTCTGAAGGCTGTTCTAGAGATGTCAAGTCACAAGAAATGCCATCAGTTTCCTCCAACCCACTGGTAAAAGAGGCAGGCCATTTCTGACCAGGAGCACTGTCAAACACACTGACATTTCCCACATCCCTATGAAGGTTTACACAATTGAAATCTGCAAAGGTCACTTCGTTGTTAATCCCTGAATCACTAGAATCCTGTGAAACAAAGGATTTTGGCCTGAAATGGGAAACAGCACCATTTATTGCTGTTGCTGCTTCTGTTGCTACTGGTGTGGAGTTCTGAAGCTCCAAATCAGCTTTCCAAGATTTTATATATAAGTCGGCTGACACGTCAAAGGTTTGTACATCTTGATCTGAAGAACTTCTTTCACGAGCCACATGGTGGTCAACCACTTCAAAATCAGACATGCTAAGGTTATCAGAACCAGATGGAGATTCAAAGGTGTCACACACAACTGGACACACATTTTGAGCATTCTCATAGGTACTTGTAGAATTATCTGGAGTATTTGTAAGTATATCCCACTGCCCAGAGAGCTGTTTGCTTTCATGTACATCCAGACCCAAATCTACATCTTCATTAGTTTGTGCCCTAGGCAGTGGACGCATTGTTGTTGCAGACGAAGAAACAATATGTCTAACACCAGGGACTGAGGTGCACGTTTTGCCTACATGACCATCTGTGTCATCAGCATCAATACAACCATGGCTCAACTCCACTACAGAAGTGTTTCTGTTCACTATATCAGATGTCTCCAAGATATTACACTTTCCCTCAGGATTTAAACCCAGGTGTTCAAGCGAACCATCTGAAACATTCTTGCAATATTCCTCATGCTTCTTTCTTTTGTTACTTATATCGCTGATATGTACACTAAATTCAGAGTAAGCTATCTTTGCTGTCGGATCTGAATTATTTATGTTTGATAACGTTTTCTGACTCTCTGACAGACCGCAATCACTCTCATTCTTGTCATGTTTTCTTGAGCTTGAATATGTGTCTTGATGCCAGTTTGATATGATTTTTGCATCGGTGTAGACTAAATCTGTTAGATGATGACTTGTAGATGATACCGTCACCGTCAGATTGTTCAGAGTTGAACTGACCTCTGGCTGCACAATATGCTCACTGATGGACTGAGACACCATGGTGTTATCTGTATTAGAGCAAGAAAAAACAGGCTGCTCAAGATCATTCTTAGTCGTGGACTCAGGGACTGGACTCAAGGGTTGAGATTCAGCCTCACCATCAGTGCTACGGTGATGAGAACTTCGCCTCCTGGATGATCTTGCTGTGTCTGTGTTTGCACCATCCTCTTGGCAAGTGCTGTTATTACCTGAGGATCGACCTTTCCTAGTCGCCTTTTTGGGATGAGGCTTACGAGTAACTCTGGAAAATAGTGAATGCAAATTTTAAACTATCATACAGGCTACATTAAAAATAGTTATAGGACATTCCCACATGACAGAATCAAGAACTGGTTAAACCTATCCCCTACCAATGAGAAAATATGAACCAAACATCTCACACACTGGCATGCTCTACCACTGTTGGTGGCCACAGGGAGAATTTGTCTAGACTGAGATATAAAGGCACCCAGATTAGCAGAGCGTTATCAAATAGACACCAGATAACCTTTAGGATCGACTGGAAAATGACTATGGAAGAGTGGATGTACAACACAACTGAGCAGTTAACTGACATTTCATTTAACTCTGTCTATGCCAGTCACTTAATATTACAAATAACTTTGGTACAAAATAATTAAAACAATAACTGTCTGGGGCTGAAGTAAAAGATGAAACGGGTTGAGCTGAAATAACAACTAGGATAAAACCATTTCAAGTGACAACTAGGACACCAACATTTAAAGTAACAACTAGGACATGCATATTTAAAGTAACAACTAGAACATAAACATTTAAAGTAACAACTAGGACATGCATATTTAAAGTAACAACTAGGACATGCATATTTAAAGTAACAACTAAGACATGCATATTTAAAGTAACAACTAGAACACTAACATTTCAAATAACAACTAGGACATGCATATTTAAAGTAACAACTAGGACATAAACATTTCAAATAACAACTAGGACATGCATATTTAAAGTAACAACTAGGACATAAACATTTAAAGTAACAACTAGGACATGCATATTTAAAGTAACAACTAGAACATATATTTTAAAGTAACAACTAGGACATAAACATTTAAAGTAACAACTAGGACATACATATTCAAAGTAACAACTAGGACAAATATTTTAAAGCAATAACTAGGACATAAACATTGAAAGTAACAACTAGGACATACATATTCAAAGTAACAACTAGGACAAATATTTTAAAGCAATAACTAGGACATAAACATTGAAAGTAACAAACATAACATACACATTTAAAGTAACAACTTAGGCAAAATCATTTCAAGTAACAACTTGGGCAAAAAGTTGCAGTTTAAACATTTTAAAATTGAAATCAACGAGCCAGTTTCCTTTGATTTTAAAGTTTTTAAAAGCTGTAGTTTTAAAATTACAAGTAAAACTTAAAAACACAAGGATAAGGACATTGAGGGCCCCTCAAATAGATATATCAGCATTTAAACGTCCAAACACAAGTTCATTATACCTGGTCAAAGTAAAATATAAATAAGATAAGACTAATCGTTGAAAGCATGGAACAATATCAACATGAAAATCCTGAGGATAAAATCAATACAAAATGGGAATGTGTAAAAACTAGCATACAAACTGCAAATACCACCTTAAGAGTGAAGGAAAATAAGAAAAAACAATAGTGGATAACCAATGAAATCCTGAGCAAAAATGACTCAAAGAAAGGAAGAACAAAAGATAGAGAAATACTACATATTGCAGAGGTGCTAAGGAAGAATGGTTGCAGAAAATATGCAAAGAAATAGAGGATCTAGAAATAAAACACAACTCAAAAGGATTACATGAAAATATAAAAAGATTTACAATGAAGAAAATGATATGACAGGAAATGGTTGTATCAGAGGTAAAAAAATTGATAAATTATAATTGATGATACGGATAAGGTTCAAGGCCAGCGAGCAAGAGGTAGACAATTATACAATTGGGAAGATAACATTATGAGATGGACGAACAGCAATTTCACAGAATGTAGTCAGGGCGAAAGACAGACAGTGTTAGAGATCCAATGCAAAAAACCTTCACTGTGGAGATGCTACCTGCTTGATTGATTGAGGGCAAAACCATTTAAAGCAACAACTAAAAAAGAATGGATCAAAATAATAATTGCTTGTGATTGAAAGAGTAAAACAACTGCACTTCCTTGTTTTATCATATCAATGTATGATGAGTTTCCTCATACAGAGTGACCTAACACTTGGGAGTGTTAATACTGTCTGCCATAGCAACAAGACTAGAGAGTAAATGAAAATCGGCACCTACCCAGATATACTTTTGGTACGTTTTGGAGGCTTATGGGTGATGTGGGCCAGCACAGTTTGGGAATGGATCAGACAGAGCAGAAACATCAAAATAATTGGCAATACCACTTCAGTAAAACACATCTCCTGTTTAAATAAACAAACAAACAAGCAATTGTAACAAAGCAAATTTAGTTAGTTACATATCCTTTGCAGGACATCACAGTCAACACAAGAATTTCTTGGCTGTTTGTGATTTCTTGGCAAGATTACATTCAGTGGTTTGCCATTGCTTTATGAACGACCGGTAACAACATTTTATGAAAAACAACTCAACTTTGCTGCCAAATCACGCACAACTATCTTTCGAGTGCAGTATGCAAGATTACGAATTGTATCCGCAATCCCTTCGCCACAGAGCCGATGTAACAAAGCATACGTCAGGTAAAATAACATACTTCCAATCTCATCATCATCATCATCCTGTAGCGAGATATTTGCAGAATTTTGGCCCATCCATGACCTGCCAAAGTGTCTTGATCCCTTGCTAGTTCACCTGCCTCATGAACCCTCATTTCCAGGTGTCTGCAATGTCCTGTGCAATATCCTCATGCTGGTAGAACCCTGTTTCTTCTCACATGCCTTCCATCACGTTCTTTCCCAGCCACTGTGATAATTAATATGGCCAGTGTATTTCAGTTTCCGAGACTTGACGCTTGTATGAGCCAGTTATCCTTGCTATTTAGATCTTGTAGAATCTCAGTAATTTTATTCTTCTTTGTCCACAATATTAAAAAAACTGTTCTGTAACATTTGAGTTCACAAGTTCCAAATTTCTTCTTTAGAGATTGTGAGACTTCAAATCTTATTTTGTATAAAGTACTGTGAAGAACTGGTACTTAAGAGTTGCATGAGGTGAAATATGTATATACTGCACATGGCAATATTTATGACTACTATAGGCATTATAATAATGAGCAACTCTGACATTTGCCTAAGTATAAAAATAAACAACCCAGCCATTGGCACTTGACTGAAATCATAATTCATGTGTCTGAGGCTGAAATTTCCCATGTTCACTAAATGATTATGAATCACTGATTCACAAAGATAAACAGAATTCAGAAATATATATTGATGCTTATGTCGATGGTGATCCAGGTATGTGTAACAATGAAATTCTTCACGAATGCTTTGGTTATTTGACTAATCAACAGCATCATCATGTGCCATGCCAATAAGTGCTGGCGATTATGGTTTGCCATCTCACACAATAACCAGTTTACGATCAGGTCTGTGTTTTTGTCATGATTAAACCATGTCGCCAAAGCATCCTAGTATTTATCTCTGTCTTCCCTTGCTCTTTTTCCATCAATTTTAACAACTATCATAACATTTTCTAGTTTATAACAAATTCTCATAACAAGCCAATACATCTTGACTGTCTTCATCTATTTCTCTACTCAATTTATGGTTTCTAAATTCACTGTCACAATTTATAACCGTATACATTTGCTTTGTTCAAAGATGGTGAGCTGGTTAACACCAATTATCATAATTCCATCCTAAAAGTCTTTGAATACTCTGTTATCTATATCTTTGCTACAGCCGATGTCTAAACACAGTTTGGAATTGTCATTTCCCTAATGGGTAATGCATCTAAAACAGCACAAACATTACAGTTCCCTTCATCTGTGTGGTTCATTATAGGTTTATATTGGTATATTAGAAAATGAAATCCTTAATAATACACAATCATGCATGCACATTATGATTACCATACACAGGGTTATGTTTGCACCTAATTTGACAATGACACTTATTTTTGCAGCAAGAAGGTACAGATGATTAGTGATTGCAGCAATGTAAAAACAACTGTGTCTAAAGTAATGATCTGTCATGCAAGATTCCAACCATAATACAATAAAACAATGCATCTGGACATGTCAAAACACACTTTAAAATAGGCAATTTTTGGAAGATTCATGGAAAACTGAAACTAAGTAAACAAGCAGTTTCATTTTGTAAGGGACTAGATAGCAATAGTTTTTTTTTCTAGAGCCTCTTACAGAGAATACTGTAATAACATTAATTACATTCACGCCTGTATCTAAAAAATTAGAGCTGCTACGGACAAATAAATGAGATATTTGAAGTATGCAAAATCATGGGGTAAAATGTTTTGCAGCAACCAAAACAAAATTTTTTTTTGTAGGGATTTATTTTAAGCACTGAAGCCACAAACAATAGGTTGCATGATTTATTGCCTGGCATATTTCACTGCATCTCATCAGGTGAGTACTGCAGAATTGCATATCATGTGAAGTGAATAAATGAATAACATTATAATCTGAATGTTATGGCACAGTAAGTGCAGTGGATGATTAAATCACTCGATCCCTCTGTGATTGCATACGTACATCTTCCATGATGCTGTGGTCAACATTTCTCAGGTAGACCAGGACAGTAGCCACTTGTAGTATATAGAGTACCAGCAACAGTGCATACAGCCTCTTTGATGTCTGATGCACCCACCTGGAGAACAGAGTCAGAAATATAAAAACATCAAATGTGCATCCATCCCACAAACTCTAAAGCATTGTTTTCATGCTAAACTTATAATGTCTTTACTGAAAGCATCAACAAAGAACTGTGGATTTGAATGTAACAAGTGGAACAAGATTACTGTTGGTCAACTTGCCTGAGGTGGGGAGCTACGTTAGCGCAATGGGTACCATGCTTGTTAGCTGCTCCTGTGGTAATGTGTTCGGATCCCATCAAGGTAAATTTGTTAGACTGACCTGGGCTTCCAGGCTGACCCAGCCTAACATAAGTACTCAAATGTGTCCTCTGTGGCAATGTTCAAGATGGACAACAATATCTTCACTGTAATATCTTCACATACATTGTGACTTTATTCAAGCTGACAAATTATGCTTTCAGTAGCTTTGTCCATTATGAGATAAACCTCAACTAAACAGAAAACAGCTAGAGAATGGGTGTGACAGAGAAACTTGATGGATGTAAAAACACACACAGATACTAGCGTATTCTTTGCTGCCAACTGTGACCCACATGTTTGTTCACGACCATTCCGTGTACATTCATTGGATTTCTTGTTTCTGTTGACTTCTGTTTGCTTAGGTGTTTCTATTTGACTATGAACATTTCTTGATTTTTGTAGCTTGATTTACTGTGTTTTATTTCCGCCTGTATCTGTGTGTGCTTTCCATCCATCAGTCTTCTCAATCATATTTTGTGTTTTTATTCTGACTCGCATAACAGTTCGGCAGCAGTAAAACTTTTTTTCAATAACATAGGAAACTGGTGATTGGGTGAGTGGATGTAGGTAGGTATGTCTGTCTGCCAGCCTACATGCATACATAAATGTCTGTGTCTGTGCATGCATATGTGTGTATGCATGTGTGTGTATGTGCATACATATGTGTAGAGGATGTTTGAGATCCGTAACAAAAGTGGCAGTTGTGACTGGATCAAACCCTGGCTGTGACATTGTTTCAACACACTGAGTCATACAACTGTCATCTAATATTGCTCTGGGCTGTGGTATTGTTTCAACACACTGAGTCATACACAACAGTCATCTAATATTGCTCTGGGCTATGGTATTGTTTCAACACACTGAGTCATACAACTGTCATCTAATATTGCTCTGGGCTGTGGTATTGTTTCAACACACTGAGTCATACAACTGTCATCTAATATTGCTCTGGGCTGTGGTATTGTTTCAACACACTGAGTCATACAACTGTCATCTAATATTGTTCTGAGCTATGGCATTGTTTCAACACACTGAGTCATACAACTGTCATCTAATATTGTTCTGGGCTATGGTATTGTTTCAACACACTGAGTCATACAACTGTCATCTAATATTGCTCTGGGCTATGGTATTGTTTCAACACACTGAGTCATACAACTGTCATCTAATATTGCTCTGGGCTGTGGTATTGTTTCAACACACTGAGTCATACAACTGTCATCTAATATTGCTCTGGGCTGTGGTATTGTTTCAACACACTGAGTCATACAACTGTCATCTAATATTGTTCTGGGCTATGGTATTGTTTCAACACACTGAGTCATACAACTGTCATCTAATATTGCTCTGGGCTGTGGTATTGTTTCAACACACTGAGTCATACAACTGTCATCTAATATTGCTCTGGGCTGTGGTATTGTTTCAACACACTGAGTCATACAACTGTCATCTAATATTGTTCTGGGCTGTGGTATTGTTTCAACACACTGAGTCATACAACTGTCATCTAATATTGCTCTGGGCTGTGGTATTGTTTCAACACACTGAGTCATACAACTGTCATCTAATATTGCTCTGGGCTGTGGTATTGTTTCAACACACTGAGTCATACAACTGTCATCTAATATTGTTCTGGGCTGTGGTATTGTTTCAACACACTGAGTCATACAACTGTCATCTAATACAGTTCTGGGCTATGGCATTGTTTCAACACACTGAGTCATACAACTGTCATCTAATATTGCTCTGGGCTGTGGTATTGTTTCAACACACTGAGTCATACAACTGTCATCTAATATTGCTCTGGGCTGTGGTATTGTTTCAACACACTGAGTCATACAACTGTCATCTAATATTGCTCTGGGCTGTGGTATTGTTTCAACACACTGAGTCATACAACTGTCATCTAATATTGCTCTGGGCTGTGGTATTGTTTCAACACACTGAGTCATACAACTGTCATCTAATATTGTTCTGGGCTATGGTATTGTTTCAACACACTGAGTCATACAACTGTCATCTAATATTGTTCTGGGCTATGGTATTGTTTCAACACACTGAGTCATACAACTGTCATCTAATATTGTTCTGGGCTGTGGTATTGTTTCAACACACTGAGTCATACAACTGTCATCTAATATTGTTCTGGGCTGTGGTATTGTTTCAACACACTGAGTCATACAACTGTCATCTAATACAGTTCTGGGCTATGGCATTGTTTCAACACACTGAGTCATACAACTGTCATCTAATATTGCTCTGGGCTGTGGTATTGTTTCAACACACTGAGTCATACAACTGTCATCTAATATTGTTCTGGGCTATGGCATTGTTTCAACACACTGAGTCATACAACTGTCATCTAATATTGCTCTGGGCTGTGGTATTGTTTCAACACACTGAGTCATACAACTGTCATCTAATATTGCTCTGGGCTGTGGTATTGTTTCAACACACTGAGTCATACAACTGTCATCTAATATTGTTATGGGCTATGGCATTGTTTCAACACACTGAGTCATACAACTGTCATCTAATATTGCTCTGGGCTGTGGTATTGTTTCAACACACTGAGTCATACAACTGTCATCTAATACAGTTCTGGGCTATGGCATTGTTTCAACACACTGAGTCATACAACTGTCATCTAATACAGTTCTGGGCTATGGCATTGTTTCAACACACTGAGTCATACAACTGTCATCTAATATTGCTCTGGGCTGTGGTATTGTTTCAACACACTGAGTCATACAACTGTCATCTAATATTGCTCTGGGCTGTGGTATTGTTTCAACACACTGAGTCATACAACTGTCATCTAATATTTCTCTGGGCTGTGGTATTGTTTCAACACACTGAGTCATACAACTGTCATCTAATATTGCTCTGGGCTGTGGTATTGTTTCAACACACTGAGTCATACAACTGTCATCTAATATTGCTCTGGGCTGAAGGAAGACCTAGTGAGGAATGGAACTGGCAACCTCATCTCACAACAATGTGACATAATCACATTAAATTCTTAGTGATTCATGTTCTCAGTCGTGGCAACCATTATTATGGGGTTACATTTATCATTAAAATGACTGGATACAATGTGGTACTGCTATAGGACAAATTAAAACAAAAACAAAAAACAGAAAAGACTAACAAATGCAATATACTGGCAAATACAATAGTCAAAAATGCACAGAAAAAAAAACCTTATGATGAATACACAGCAAGAGGAACACCACATAAAAGATAAGAGTGATGGTATCAAGAACAACCTTAGAGAAACAAAGACCAACTTACCAAGAACACTGGACAGAGAACACAAAAGGATTTGTACATCTCCCCCCAACACTTTATTGAGATAAATGCAGGAAAAGAAGTTTGTAAAATATTGCTGTGCGTGCGTGCGGTTAAACAACATGTTTCATCGACATGCCAGAAAGCAGATATAGCAGCTGTCATTGCCATGGATGAATTCATATACTAAAAATTATGAATCTGTATTTGTTACTGCATAAACAAGCCATACTGACCTGCTTAATAGTTTATTTAGTGCAATGTTAAAAGTCAAGAAAATTAGAAACAAACCATTTGGACCAATAAAATTCCTGATTTATCTGAATGTGTACTCTGTTGTACATCTCTCTCTCTTTCTCTTTCTTTCTCTCTCTCTTTCTTTCTCTCTCTCTTTCTCTCTCTTTCTTTCTCTCTCTCTCTCTCTCTTTCTCTCTCCAACAAATACCCAAGTGCAAATAATTACATTCAGGGAAATAATAGCAAAGCATCGCTTCCAACATACCAGGTGTAGTAAAATGGGAAGAACAAGACTCGAGCAATTGCCTTTCTTGTGATGTAAACCCATGGCACCTGTGGCTTGGTCTTGGCAAATGTTGATCCTGAGATGAACAAACAAGAAGACGTAACTTTTCATGGTCACAATGAATAAAAGACACACACTAGTGGTGTTACGCATACAGCATGCACATATGTCGATCTGTAAACTGGGTCAGGGACCAGATATAGACACACACTAGTGGTGTTACGCATACAGCATGCACATATGTCGATCTGTAAACTGGGTCAGGGACCAGATATAGACACACACTAGTGGTGTTACGCATACAGCATGCACATATGTCGATCTGTAAACTGGGTCAGGGACCAGATGTTACTAATCATAATCTTGTCAGAAGAAGAAGAGGAGGAAGCGTGAACAAGAGGTGGGGTGCAGCGGCTAGTGATGGTGGTGGCATGTCTGTAGTTGTGTGTGTATGCACGTGAGTGGCAAGTCTCTGGCAAGTTTAAATGGTAAAGCATCCTGCACTGCACATCAATGCAACATGTGACACTTCAATCACAATATGTTAGGAGAAACAGCCGGTCACATTATCTTATATCCTAGAAAAGATCTGTCACTTCAGTTCTGATTACATATGGCTGTAGGCTAACCTAGACTTATACATGGGGACTAGAGATTTCAATGAGAAGAAATGAGCTGAGGAACTTGAAAAATGCTAAACATTTTTAAAAACAATTATGTGTCCTTTTCAGGACTTTGCAAAACCTCAGATTGATACTTAAGGCAATTTTACATTCAGCAGTTTACCACTGCTTTCTGAACAAGTAGGCAACACTGAAGTCCAAACTGTTACATGTAAGAAATGAACAAACAAGAAAACAATTATGAATTTAACAAGTAACGCATTTCAATCAACAGTGCATTACCAGAGCCAATAGAGGAAGCAAACAGTAGTAACACTGTAACCTATCTTGCATAATGTAACAGGCAAATGAAGAGGGTCGGCATTAAGGCTGGCTACCTCATCCCATAGAAAACTGTAGCTGCAAATTGGCACCGATCTCAAATAAGTCTACAAAAGGTTAGACCTGAGTAGGTTGAGGTTTTATGCCCAGTTGGGAGATTAAAGGCAGCACAGGAGGAAGTAGAATGCATTTCACTATTAATTGTACCACGTTAAAGACACTCATAAATAAAGACACTATTAAACGAACCTAAGTAAGACACTCATAAATAAAGACACTATTAAACGAACCTACTATTAAACGAACCTAAATAAGACACTCATAAATAAAGACACTATTAAACGAACCTAAGTAAGACACTCATAAATAAAGACACTATTAAACAAACCTAAGTAAGACACTCATAAATAAAGACACTATTAAACAAACCTAAGTAAGACACTCATAAATAAAGACACTATTAAACAAACCTAAGTAAGACACTCATAAATAAAGACACTATTAAACAAACCTAAGTAAGACACTCATAAATAAAGACACTATTAAACAAACCTAAGTAAGACACTCATAAATAAAGACACTATTAAACAAACCTAAGTAAGACACTCATAAATAAAGACACTATTAAACAAACCTAAGTAAGACACTCATAAATAAAGACACTATTAAACAAACCTAAGTAAGACACTCATAAATAAAGACACTATTAAACAAACCTAAGTAAGACACTCATAAATAAAGACACTATTAAACAAACCTAAGTAAGACACTCATAAATAAAGACACTATTAAACAAACCTAAGTAAGACACTCATAAATAAAGACACTATTAAACAAACCTAAGTAAGACACTCATAAATAAAGACACTATTAAACAAACCTAAGTAAGACACTCATAAATAAAGACACTATTAAACAAACCTAAGTAAGACACTCATAAATAAAGACACTATTAAACAAACCTAAGTAAAGCACCCGTTTACACACTGTCAGGCCCAATGGGTACATGGTGCCGGACCCATATTTGTATAGAGCAATCGGCCCCAGGTGAGTAGTATAGACAGTATCATGCAGGTCACCTTTACTTCCCAAGACATTTCCTGGTATCCACTTTAGGCGGGCTCCAACTGCAGGCCCCGGTCAATGTTAAACATCTGTCCTGGTGTGGTTTTGAACCTATAACCACTTGGCTGGCAGGTGAGCATCTAGCCACTGCACTACTGAGGCTACCAAAGATATTAATAGAATGGTATGTCCCTAAGGGAGTATCTGTGGCAAAGTGGTCAAGCTGTTTGACTCGTGCTCCGAAGGTTGTGGGTTCGATTCCGGGCTGCGCCTTCGGTTTACGAGTTAAATGCTTCGGAGACTCCTGTGGGTCGTCGCTAAAAGCTACAGAGTTCGTGCTTTATGCGACGCTTTCCGTGCCACGGAAAGGGATCGAGCCATATGGGATAAAACCCGGTGCAATGAAGTCGACCCTGTCAACTTTTAAGCGACTTTAGGTATGTCCCTAAGAATAATGTTCTCACACTGAGCAATTAACAAAGTCATTGCCCTTAACATGTCTCCAGCACAATTCAGCTTGTTGACATGACCAACTATATTCTATGGAAATAAACTATCACTTGGAATCATTTTATTTATTATTTGCCAGATGAATCATATGTGCCTTTTATGCAAGTGCAACATTGTTTGAAAGACCACTTCTTTTGCTGAACTAACTGTCATCATTAACTAGAGTGATGTAAATTTAGATACACATACACAAGCTGTTGAACCATGGAGGTCATGGCTGTAACAAAGGGAATATCCTGGCTGGAGACACAGATGTTCACCCATGCATGTTTTCTCACCAACTCCATGAGTGTGATGGTGGGGGGGGGGGGGGGGGGGGGGGGGGGGGGGGGGGGGGGGGGGGGGGGGGGAGAGGAGAGGGAGAGGAGGGAGAGGGAGAGGAGAGAGAGAGAGGAGAGAGGGAGAGGAGAGAGAGGGAGAGAGAGGAGAGAGGGAGAGAGAGAGAGAGGGAGAGAGAGAGAGAGGGAGAGAGAGGGGAGAGAGAGAGAGAGAGAGAGAGAGAGAGAGAGAGAGAGAGAGAGAGAGAGAGGGGAGAGAGAGAGAGGGAGAGAGAGAGAGGGAGAGAGAGAGAGAGAGGTCAATCTCTTGAAACTCTGATGAGGTCAAGGCTAATATCTGTTTCATTTCCATGACAAGGCAGGCGGGTGTTAAGAAGTCACAAATGAGCAGATAGGCTTGTGGGCTTGGCTGCTGTGGAGAGCAATGGACTGGGCTGACATCCTGAATGCTCTCAGGGAGGCATGATGAGTAAATGAATCAGGGGATGGGCGTGATTCTGCAACTTTGACCAGAATGCAAAGTCAAATGAGTCTAGCTAGACAAGAACCCCATGTGGGAGGCCAAAAAAAAGAAATAGTCAACACAGAACTGGTGTCTTCAGTCCACCCATCCATCCATTTTGTGAAAAAACCAAAACTTTCCACCTTGTTCAACCTGTTGTAGTAGCGTTGATCATAATTGTGGTGGTTCAGTGTGTGGGTTTAGTTTCTCTCATCTTCTGTGTCAGTGTTGGCTTACTTTTCGATTATTCAGAGTTCATTCCTGTGATGTCAGATGAGGGTTTGGCCGGTCTTCTGTTGCTACATGCAGAGTTATATACTGAGGAGAGGATCTGAGCACTTATGGACTAATAATTCAATGGTTTGGCCAGTCTTCTGTTGCTACATGCAGAGTTATATACTGAGGAGAGGATCTGAGCACTTATGGACTAATAATTCAATGGTTTGGCCAGTCTTCTGTTGCTACATGCAGAGTTATATACTGAGGAGAGGATCTGAGCACTTATGGACTAATAATTCAATGGTTTGGCCAGTCTTCTGTTGCTACATGCTGAGTTATATACTGAGGAGAGGATCTGAGCACTTATGGACTAATAATTCAATGGTTTGGCCAGTCTTCTGTTGCTACATGCTGAGTTATATACTGAGGAGAGGATCTGAGCACTTATGGACTAATAATTCAATGGTTTGGCCAGTCTTCTGTTGCTACATGCTGAGTTATATACTGAGGAGAGGATCTGAGCACTTATGGACTAATAATTCAATGGTTTGGCCAGTCTTCTGTTGCTACATGCCGAGTTATATACTGAGGAGAGGATCTGAGCACTTATGGACTAATAATTCAATGGTTTGGCCAGTCTTCTGTTGCTACATGCTGAGTTATATACTGAGGAGAGGATCTGAGCACTTATGGACTAATAATTCAATGCACAATGAGGATGATCTGTTGCCTAACACATACACAAGGTCATGTTTTAAGTGCATAAATCTGAATAAAACAAATTGAAAAGCTACCTCTGATAAGATCAACATCGATATACTCTGTCTTGATGCGAACCTTCTTTCGCGGAGCATTGTGTAAGACAAATGGTGGTTGCTGCAGAAAGGCAGAAACAACATGAAATGGTAACAATCATGAGACTACATCAATTTTGTTAATTTTGAAGTAAGTTAAGATAAATTGGAGAACATCATAAAAATACAGCATTGCAGTAACTTATCTATATGTAAAGTGCCCACTTTGGAAGCCAAACAATTATCTCATTGTCAGAAGCACCTACATGGACCAGACAATGAGATATCTCAACAGATAACAACAGTTTAGTATAGTTTAGTTTAGTCGACAGATCAACATCACGGCACACAGGTGTAACCCATAAGTGCTCCGTTCTACTCCTAACTCAAGCCTGAGTCACTGCACGAACTCCGTAGCACTGACGAGGATCCTGAAATACTTTGGGTAGATGTTTAACTCGCTGCCTAATCAGCGCCACTCGTTTTTGATTTTGAACTGCCTAGGGATTTTTTTACGTGCGTGACAATACACATGGGCGTCCGATCTCACTATCCAGAGAACAGGGGAAATTTTGTTACTAGAAGTCCACATGAAAAAATCCTGGCCCTCACCGGGCTTGAACCCGGTACCTCCAGCACTTGAGGTGAACACCATACCTCAAGACCACTCAGATAAAAACAATTCACACCAAAGCCATACACTAATTTATATTATAAATTAATGCTGCATTAACTCTATGGTGCCAATGCAATAACACTTTCTGTGGTCATGTTTGTGCCAGATGCAATAGCAAACATATCCATGGAATCACCACTGACATAACAATGTGCACTCTTACAATGAAGAGTTGTGATAACCAAGTGAGCACCTTTGGCAATAAATGGTGTAGGTTCAATCCCAGCAGTGCAAAGAACATATTTTGTTTGTTAAATCAGCAGATCTCTGAGGTAATCCAGACAATATCCAGCCTGCACAGGATCACTGTTATAATCTCCTGGATTAGAATTCAGAATCTCCTGAGTGAATTTTCAGCAGCGTGTGTGGTTCAAATCAGTCTGTGTTTACGTTTTTTCAACATGGCGGAACAACGTGTGTTTTTCCGATGGGCCAGCAGTCAACATACCGAAGCGGCGTGGTAGCCGCGCAGGGACAAAGAAACAAGGTAAGCGCGGAGGTTTGAGGCGTTTTAGACTCAAGTGTCACCGTCTAGGACTCAGGAACATCCGTATTCTATATTGGAACTGTGCCAGTGTAAAACAACGGGGCGCTATTTTAGAAACCCTAGTCTACAGGAACGACATTGTAGCACTCCAGGAGACGAGACTGGGCGATCAGCTACTCCGAATTGCCGGCTTCAAATGTTTCTACAACAGACGACATCTGGGAACGGCGATTCTCGTTCGGGACAGCATGGTGGCGTCAGAGCTAGACATTAGAAATGTAGTGAGAAACACAACTGGCCATTCACCTGGTTATTTCACAATAAAATACATGTACCTCTAATGGTATAATATTTTCCACCTCATTTGGCAGTATCTGCTATGGAATTGAGGACCCTGTTCCACACCATGAGGTGTATTGGGTATATTGTGCTAGTACCATATTTGTACAGACAGTCAGCACACAATGGGTGATGTGGTTAATATCGTACCCAATGGGTGATGTGGTTAATATCATACCCAATGGGTGATGTGGTTAATATCATACCCAATGTGTGATGTGGTTAATATCGTACCCAATGGGTGATGCGGTTAATATCGTACCCAATGGGTGATGCGGTTAATATCATGCCCAATGGGTGATGTGGTTAATATCATACCAATGGGTGAATAGAACAATGCTGAAAATTAACTGGACAGCCAAAATGAGCAATCAGGACGTTTTAAGGGAAGCTGAGTCACAAAGACAACTTATCACAAACATCAGAAGGAGGCAGTCATCGTTTTGTGGCTACGTTATGAGAAGACAAACACTGGAAATGCTGTGAAAACCGGACAAATTTGCGGAAAGAGAGATAGAGGAAGACAGTGTGAGAAGATTCTTGACAGTCTTGTGCCATGACACTGGAAGGGAGTCAACACACAAATTGATCCATGCTGCTGGAGATCGTAATTTGTGGAGAGGTATGATCACCCACACCAGCCAGCAAGTGTTTTATTCCCCACTGGTTGAGAATCGCTACTGTAGAAGATCTAGTTCACTGTCTCATTATGCCAGGCAAAAAAATTTTGCAATATAGTGTCTTCATTATTCATATAAGAAACAGGAAAACATTGTTTTGGACTAACAAAAACAACACACCTTTTGTAGCTTTTTCTCTACAGACTGCTCCCAGAGCTGTTTGTCATATGATCCAATCTGAGGAACAAATGATATGTGTGATGAACACATGTAAATGCGGAACTGGTCAAACGACAGCTAAACATTTGTTACAGGTGCATTCAACACATGCAGAACAAAGACACTATTCTGGCCTAGGCCATTCTCCATTTCAAGACAAGCCCTATGAAGGTGGTAACAAGCTCAAGGTGACTGCTTTTGTTTGGATATATTTATGTTGACAACTGAAGGTGTACACACACACAAATGGGTTAAGCGGGATGTGTGAAAGCTGATAGGAAGTGACACATGTGAAACAGATGGGAGATATGTGTTTTAAGTCTGCTAAAAGATATACACATGTGTGTAACCAAGGTCCCAACACTGTAACCTTCCATGCATGTCACAAGAGGCCAGGAGGGCTGGCATGGGACTATAGACTGCATCCCATATAAATCTTAGCTGCTAAATCTAATCATCATTACCAATTCTACACAAGATTTGGCATGTGTTGGCAGAGGGCCTGTTTCACAAGAAGATAGAGACAGAAGGAAAATATATCAGGATGTAAGGATACAAATCAAATAATACAATCCTTAGGCTTCACTATATCTATATATTATATTTAGCATAGGGTCTCCATAATTCAGCTTGACATACTAAGAGGTAGAGGCAGCACCTCAGGGCTTCTAATAACCAGAATGGCATAGTAATTATGTCAACAGGTGGTCTCAGATATTTGTTTCAGACATGTATTGCTTGATGTTCTAGAAAGGTATTTAATAATTGGAGAATTACTGGGCTGGATCACAATCACCAGTTTATATATTATAACTTCAATATAGTCAGCATCATACATAACAATATATGAGAAGCAAACATAATAGAAGATCATGCAAAGCAGTTAACTCAGAGGTACACTGAAAGAAAATAAGCACTAGGACTCAATGCACAACACATCTTCACACAAGACAACATACAACAAGTCTTATTTCTACACAAGCTAAATACAGCAACTCTAGCCATCACACAAAATTAACTACAACAGCTCAAGTCAACATACATCTTCATATAAAACACCACATCATGTCAATTCAATACACTGTCTCTTTATAAAATTTAATGTACAGTCATTATAGTCACCACAAAATGAGGTACAAAAACTCACACTACAACACATCACACACAACTAAGTGTACCAACTCAAGTCAACACAAATTTCTACACAATAAATAAACATCATAAGTCTATGTTGAATTTATCTTTAATCTCCCCATTCTTCAATGCACAAAGATCTAATTTAATGTTTCTAAGTGTGTATTTGAACTTGTATAAGTTTATATATGCATTTTGCCTATAACTAATCTATGATCACTGTAGCAATCTGCATTTGGTACAGTATTTGCAACTTTTAAAGTATATTGTAACATGCTTGTGTAACATGGGCAATACACATGCAAGCTGTGAAACATCTAATGGTAGTGGAAATGTGGTTTCAGAGGAAAATGCAATAAAATACCACGGAGGGACAGAAATACGAATGACACACCCATTCAAGAAACAAATAAAAACCATAAGTTGATAAGAGATATCACACATATTAATTTATTTGGTTGTTTTGGGATCTGAAGTTTTGAAGATAGAGCACAACCCACTAGTGGCAACCCTGAGCGAAACTCGAGTCTAGTGCTTCCAGTCTGACATGGACAAGGCCTTAGGTTCATATCGGATTATGATCAGCACTGCCAGTAGTGGGTTGTGCTAAATCTGTAAAAAATCATACATAGTCAAGATGTTCTGGGCAAATTATGATGATAAATACACTTAAAAACTGAGTGAACTTGCTGGGAAAAGAGTAAGGGAAAGACAGAACGATAAATGTCTAGATGGTTTAGCCAATGACGTAATCAGAACAACACAGATTTGATCCAGCGTGTCGGAGGATGACCCACAACTGCCCAAACTGATCAGCATGCAACATGATGATGATCACAAGTCACAATACATCTGCACACACAGCTAAGTCAACAAGTCACCATACATCTGCACACACAGCTAAGTCAACAAGTCACCATACATCTGCACACACAACTAAGTCAACAAGTCACCACACATCTGCACACACAACTAAGTCAACAAGTCACCACACATCTGACACACACAACTAAGTCAACAAGTCACCATACATCTGCACACACAACTAAGTCAACAAGTCACCATACATCTGCACACACAACTAAGTCAAGAAGTCACCATACATCTGCATACACAACTAAGTCAACAAGTCACCATACATCTGCACACACAACTAAGTCAACAAGTCACCATACATCTGCACACACAACTAAGTCAACAAGTCACCACACATCTGACACACACAACTAAGTCAACAAGTCACCATACATCTGCACACACAACTAAGTCAACAAGTCACCATACATCTGCACACACAACCTAAGTCAACAAGTCACCATACATCTGCACACACAACTAAGTCAAGAAGTCACCATACATCTGCACACACAACTAAGTCAACAAGTCACCATACATTTGCACACACAACTAAGTCAACAAGTCACCACACATCTGCACACACAACTAAGTCAACAAGTCACCATACATCTGCACACACAACTAAGTCAACAAGTCACCATACATCTGCACACACAACTAAGTCAACAAGTCACCATACATCTGCACACACAACTAAGTCAAGAAGTCACCATACATCTGCACACATAACGAAGTCAACAAGTCACCATACATCTGCACCACACAACTAAGTCAACAAGTCACCATACATCTGCACACACAACTAAGTCAACAAGTCACCATACATCTGCACACACAACTAAGTCAAACAAGTCACCATACATCTGCACACACAACTAAGTCAAGAAGTCACCATACATCTGCACACACAACGAAGTCAACAAGTCACCATACATCTGCACACACAACTAAGTCAACAAGTCACCATACATCTGCACACACAACTAAGTCAACAAGTCACCACACATCTGCACACACAACTAAGTCAACAAGTCACCATACATCTGCACACACAACTAAGTCAACAAGTCACCATACATCTGCACACACAACTAAGTCAACAAGTCACCATACATCTGACACACACAATGGGGTCAAAGAGTCAAGGACCCTGCTACACACGCCATGAGTCCTAATAAATATATGGGGCTGCGTGGTCTCGAGGTATGGTGTCCGCCTCGAGTGCTGGAGGTCCCGGGTTCAGGCCCCGGTGAGGACCAGGATTTATTTAAAAAATCCACCGGGACTTCCAGTAATTTCCCCTGGTCTCTGGGTAGTGAGAGCGGACGCCCGTGTGTATTGTTGCGCACGTAAAAAATCCCTTGGCAGTTGGAAATCGAAAAAGAGTAGCCTAACGGCGCTGCCCGGGCAAAATTTCGAGTTAAAAATCTACCCAAGTATTTCAGGATCCTCGGCGGTGCTACGGAGCTCGTGCACTGAGCTGAGTTTCTCCAGACTCAGGTTTGAGTTAGGAGGAGAACAGAGCACTTATGGGTTGCACCCGTGTGCCGTGATGTTGATCCATAAACTAAACTAAACTAAGTATATGGTATTAGCCAGATATTTGCATGGACCAATCAGCACTCATTGAGTGATGTCATGAATATCATGGCAGGGAACTTTTACTTCACAGAACTCTCCCTTTTAAGCATATTAGGCTGGGCTGACCTGGCAGAAAGGTCAACTGGTAGAGACACATCTGTCCCAACGAAGATTCAATCACATGACCATCAGGCTGGCAGGCAAGCATGCTAGCAACTGCACTACCATGGCAAACACAAAGGGCATGTCAAATCCCCACAACATGTCTACACAAAACTAAATACAGCAACTCAAAAAGTGAAGTTCAGGAATTCATGCCACATCTCTACACAAAACCAAGCACAACATTTCACTATTCTACTCTCAACAATAAGAATTTCCTATACACCACAACAGGGCTTCTCAAGATGTTTCTAATATTTGCCACTTGTGAATCATTTTGATGGGATGCAAGTGCGAGCGTTTTTTAAATACCCCCTTTTTTGGGTTGCTTATTCCTTACAGGACGTTGCAGTCAACACCAGCATTTTTCAGCTGCTGTTGATGTACTAGGCAAGTTTTGCGTTCAGAAGTTTGCCATTGCTTTCTCAGTTTCTGTAAGACCGGCTCACATACACCCATAAGTTACCAGCACAGCGCGATCCGCTACCAAATCTCGCGCAGCTGTTTTCCCCATGTGGATATACAGGATTATGAACAACGCCGTTAACGCCTTGGCCAGGGAGACCGGCTAAATACCCTTACTCTTATAAAAATAAATATGTACCAAGATTATGTATAAAATATTACTAAAGAACATAAATTGTGCAAGCCCCATTTTTAAAACTACAGGTTGTGGCTCCCTATGAGCTCTGCTGTATAATATACATTTAATATAAGTATGGATCAATTCATCTGTGGTGAAGTGGTAACAAACACAGTTCGCAATCCCACATGCTGTGTTCAAAATCAGCTGCAGGGGATTTGGAAGCAGACCATCAGTGTTGATTTTTAACAAAGGTATAATACGGTCATTGACCACATGACCAATACCAATACGATAATTCAGAAAACAATGGCAAACTACCGAATGTAAATTTGCCCAGCAAATCACAAACCACCAAAAAACAGCTGGGGTTGATTGTGACCTCATGTAAAAGATAGGCAACTAACTTTACAGATCAATTTATATGCAAGAATACATGATCAAAAAATATCAAAGTTGATATGTATACATGTCAAATACTAGTACTCACTTTAGTCTGGTACCATGCTATAGCGTGATGAACATTTTCCATGCCTTGTATGCCCAAACAGTAGGAGAATGCTTGTCACCAACAACTGTACAAATGATATTTTCCAGTTTCCGTGGATGGTAAATAAAACTGTCTATATTATAATCAGCTACACATGTGCAGCAGTGTGGAGGTTGCTGTTCTATCTAAGTATCTCCAGAACTGCCACATACGACCAGTGTTCTTCTGTACAGAGTCGGCTAGTTATCCCATCTGTAGAAAAGATACGAAACACACATGTTTGAGCTTGCTGAAAGTACTACCATGCTATCACAAAAGTGTTTTTGTTTGCTTTCGTTTTTTTGTTTCGCTTTGAATTAGAGCGTGGTCCATGTACGTGCTTCTACTTCTGGTGTCTGTCACTGCTGTTTGCTGCAGAATGGGGTTAACATATAACCTTAAACCAACAGCACTTTGTGAACTGTCTGGGCTCTTTAGCTGCCTTGAACTAGGCAGGAGTCTGGCTGAAACATGAGGCAGGGTCTGGCTGAAACATGAGGCAGCGCGCTGTGAACTGGCCACAAATACACCTGTAATCCACAGACCAGAGAAAACGTCGGGTTCTCTCATTACTTGTTTCCCCAGGTCGTTTCTGTGCCTCGCCGAGATGTGAAACCGCTATCAACTTATCTCCACGACTTAGAAATACGGCTTATGGTGGTAGAGAGGGGGAAACCGGTGGGAGAAGGTGGGGGAGGGGTGGGAGGAGGTGTACCTTCTTTAATAAAAATACCTTTTCGGCATTCTTCTGCTAATCAACGGGTACCCTAGATACACAGCCCATGACCTTATGTTCTTGTTTACTCAACTCTAATAACATGTGAGGGAGTTGCGGTAGCGCAGTGGCTAGAACGCTCGCCTCCCAGCATAGAAGGCATGTGTTCGAATTCCCTTCCAGGTCGGGAATGTTCTTCTTCTTACTAGTGACATGGCTGCCGGATCGACACGGTCCTACAATCTTTACCAGATAATGTTCTGAGAAGTAAAGTCTGTATTCAAGGTGGCCGGTGTCATACCGACTACATCACCCAAGCAGCACTGACTGGTCTACAATAATGAGGCTAGCACCATATACCCAACAGACCTAATGGCGCAGACATGGTCTTTTACTGTATACTATTAACTGATTCAGTGCCAAAGGATAATACATCGCCAGATTTGACCTCCATATTACCATACTAGGGTCTTCGTGTTATTTGTTTCATTTTCGCAGATTCAATGTTCAATGAGCGGAAATTTACGTTACAATACTTTTTCATTTGAATGTGCACGATGATTGGTCAAAACGTGCTTTTTTGTGTGTGTAGCACTGAATCGGTTAACGTGTGTAGAAGGTAAAGGCATTCACAAAGCAATTACTGCCGTTGAGGTGGAACATATTCTAAACCATAGCAGATGAGATGGGGGTGCCAGTTCCCTTCCTCTTCGACTTTCCTTTCAGACAATCAATTCTTTACAAATTTTACCCATTTTTATGAAGCTGGTTCCACCCCAGAGCCGCAATGATCGGTAAGATCGGTAACAATAATATGGTTCGAACACACTGCACGAGAAAGACACCCGGAGTCATGACCCGGATGGGCCTACCACCAGAGTGTGTCAATAAGGTAAGGCTCGAAACAATCTGGAAAGGGGGACAACTTCTGGCGATCAGAAGCCTCCTGTCGTGCTTGCTCCGCAGCGGGGTGTCGATCATTCCTGCCTCTTCTGTGTATTGAACCTGGACAAGTCTCGGCAAGCAAGCACTGTCACGTGTAGCACCTAGTTCTGGTTTGAGCGGTAGTGTCTTTGGCTCTTGCGAGAGAGAGGCATGATGTCGCTAAATATATTGCTATCACTATCATGTATCTTGCCGGCGTTCATGAGGGGATTGGTGGACGGTCTTTTTTTCACGTAGCGAACGACGAGCGCAGACGTCGAACCCTCGTCTGACCACGCTCATGACACTGTCAGCATAACGTCCTAACTGTGACACCAACGCATCAGCTATTCAAGAATCAGGGTAGAGAAAATGCCATACTCGGGTTTCTTTCTGTCTTTATCTGTATACAAATCTATAACGTCATAACCGTAGATTGCACGATATCTTCTGTAGTTACAAGGGACATCGCCACTGTAAACCACTAAACCCTTCGCATGTTAAGATGTGAAAACCAGGCTTTGGGGCCTTGACACACATGATCCTATACCCTCTTCCCACCAGAGAATGGCAAGAACGTAGAATCTGAAACATTCGTGCACTGGAAGGCCCCGGTTAACGTCAGGGTTACGTTCTTGGAAAACGCGACTTTAAGTGAAACGACGTATAGCGAAACACTATACAGGTGTATACACAGGTGACGACGTTAAGGCGGAACGTAGCGGCGTAAAGTGAAGTTATGTCACAATTTTACTACGACGTTATAGCGAAACGACGTAAACCGAAGCGACGTATAGCCTATCCAGTAATATATGTGTGCATCAGATGACCGGAAACTAGTTGCGCATGCCAGATGGGGAGTGAGATGGCGAATCATGACTGCCCACGCTTATCGGCATGGCACATGATGGATGAATGACGCCAGAAGGGACGAGGTAACTACGAGAGAAAGACATTAAATAACAATAATTTTACAAATAACTTGTTTACAATAGTGTGATCCCGGACATTTGCATGTATTATTTCTCAACATAGTCTCACTGCCTGGCAGCACACCAGGTTCACCTGTCTGCTAGCTTGTTGATGCCTTCTGGGGAACAGTCTGTGGGTGTGACCTTATACAACTACATACATATGTATTTGGCCAAGAATCGACATATATCAGTCCGGACAAATCTATAGATGCTCCATCTTCTTGGGCAAGTGCCGATTGTTCAGAAATAAAATGCAAACTACTGAATTTAAAACGTGCCAAAAATCACAAACATTAAAAAATGCTGGGGTTGACTGCGACGTCCTATAAAGGATATGTGGCTAACTTAACCTTATTTTGCACCGCCTCCACTACCTCCTGGTCATCTGCAAACAGATGTTCTTTCAAGCGTCCAAACAAGTGAAAGTCCGACAGCGCCCAGTCTGGACTGTATGCTGGATGTTTCGAGAACTCAGATTTGAGAGCACGTATTCTATCTACTGTATGTGGAATCACATGAGGGCGGATGTTGTCGTGCAGCAAAATTGCTCCAAGTCCCTTGCGTTTCAATCGTTTCGCGGGCTTTAATTTGTCAAACAGTATGTCATTGTATCACACATTAGTCATCGTCCCACCCCTTTTCTGGAAATGCACCAACAGTGGGCCCTTGTTATTCCAAAAGACTGTCACCATGACTTTCCCATCGGATTAATTTTTTTCCTAACCGGAGACAACGGGGTGTTTCCACTGCATCTTTCTACCCACTAATACACTCTCCCTTGTCTCAAGAAACAGTTTCCACACTGAGTCATCCATTCTTCTGTAGGTTTCACGTTTGACACCCTCTGAAAAAAAAAAAAAAAAACGAATCGTTGTTCTTCCACGGTGTATGTCAATAGTGGGGCAGCCATTTTGTAACCGCTACTGTGCATGCGTAAACTGCTCGATCCTCACGACACCTACATAGGATAAGAACCAGTTTGTGTCCCGAATTCCGCTGTCCATACTCTTCCATCCACTTTATAATAAAATTCCTTTTACTTAATGACTTTCTCTCATACTGCTTTTTAACGTCGAGGTGAACTCGCAGCAGAGTTTTCAGCCCTGGTACATGAGGTTACACTGCCCTAAATGTTAAATCCCCAAGCGGATACCAGACTTAAGTCCAGACAGTGGACCCCAAAAAAAATAAATTTAAAAAAAAGAGTAGTTTGGTGTGGGGGATTGTAGACTAGCTAAATGCAGTTTATTCCGTCCCTAGACGGAATAAATCCTTTGTAAATTAAGTTGTCGCTGTTACGGTCTTTTATTAGTCACGACTCTAATGGTAAGAGTCGTTTTAAAAAAAAAAAAGAAGAATATTCTGTATATAGCTGTCGGTTCAGATGCAGTTACCGGGTTGGATTGTTGTGAATAAAGTAAAGCCTTCATCGATAAACAAATCAAAAAGACAAGCGGCCATTTACACAACTACACAAATATGTATATGATCAAGAATCAACATATAGCAGTCCGCACAAATCCATAGATGCTCGACCTCCCTGGGCAAATACTGTATCAGAAGATAGATATGCTGATCGATGCCGTAACACATTAGCTGTAGACATGTCGGATAGACCCCCTCATACTGTAACATCTTATATCATGTGGACAATGCAAAAGAAATTATAAAGTCGAATACAGAGGCCCTGGAGATATGGATATACAGACGAATATGTCATGTCATGGAAACATGAACAATCAAATACAGAAGTTCTAGAAAAACTGTAATGAAAACAGAGTTGATTCAATCAATCAATCATGTGCCATGCCGGAAAGCGTGGGCACAGTTGATTAAAGAAATAAAAAAGAGGCAACTTAAATATTTCGGCCACGCTAAAAGAAATAATACTCGTATAAAAGCCACACTGGAGGGTAAGGTTCAAGGCAAGAGAGCAATATGTAGACAACGATACAAGTAGGAAGATACCTTCAAGAGATGGACGAACACCAGTCTGACAGAATGTACAATCAGGGCGAGAAACAGATAGAGTTGGAGATCCAACTGCAGCAAACCTTCATTATGGAGACGTCACCTGATTGATGGTATGTGGAGCAGGGACATTTCTCTTATGAGATATTTCTCCACTGACACCGCATATCACTCATTCTTGCTATCACGATGGTAACCCGTTAAGAAGGTACTGTATTTCCGAGTGTGATCTGAAGATAAGTTGTAAACTAACTATCCGTACATCTCTGTTTTATAGTGAACAGTAAGAGAGAAGACTTCTGCATTCTGCATGACCTATGTGTATGGCAGTTTTGCTAGACACTTTACGTAACTTGGCCTTTATGCTTTCAGTCCGTCATCTGTCTAAATTTCTTTGATCGTATACTATTTTCTAATACAAACCCACGCATATGCACATTATCATGCATCGACCCTGGTTACATCATGACCCACTGACACAGAAACTCACACGTTATGGACATCCACTATAAACTCTTATGAGGTTCGCACTTTCTATACTCTACTATTATTGTCCCCTTTCTATACTATATATTTCCAATTAAGCTCTCTACTTGGTCTTGCTAGCTCATTGGCAACTCCTGCCCACTTCCGTCTCAATTACTCGCCGTTGTCACTGGACATTGTTTATGTCTGTTGCCCTCTCGGGTGTGACGACCCACCCCTACGTGAATGCGCATCTTCCCACTGTCTGCTCATACATGGTATGGTGGCTTCCGCCGGAGTTCATTGTCCTATACTTTGAGCCGCTGAGTTAAGAACTATATATTTCATGTGGTTGCATAATAGTATGATGCTGTAATGTAGTCACTTTAGTGCCCTTTCTGTCTTGGTTTTGTCCTGCAGTTTGTTTCGTATTTGCTGATGAAGACTAGTCGCCGTTACGCTCTGTTCTTTGTGTGTGTGTGTGTGGGGGGGGGGGGGGGGGGGGGGTAAACTATGACTCGTATATCCGGATTGTCCCCTGCTAAGATAAGAACCCCTGCTGGTAGAACCCACGCAACAGGGTGAAGCGACCTTAAACTACATTCCAACCTAGGTGTTCTCGCCCGTCCTCCCAATTACAATACAGCTCACGTACAATGGAAGCGCGACATATCTTGACATCATTACACGATGTCCCGTTGACATGCCTTGCCGTCGTCCCCTTGAATGTATGCCATCACGATTAGGATAGGCAGGTGAACGAGACACCCGTTGCCTGTAATCCACCAGACGGACACTGCGACCCTTAACTACATTCTAGCCGATTTGTTTTTTCTCGACCTTCCCCTCGCCCATTACGACACAGCTCACGTACAATATGCACAGCGAATCCTCCATCTAATGACTTCCTGTTGAAATACCTTGTTGCCGTCCTCAGGTCACAGAAGGCACGAGCTGTCTCGTGTATGTCAAGACTATTGGGATAGATAGGTGCAGGAAGTCGCAATTACAATGTTTCTTCGCCGACATGGTCATAGATTGTTCTCAAGATGTAAATGTTGCATTTTAAGTACCTAGAACAAAAAAATAAAAACACACACACACACACACACACACAGAGCGAGCGAGCGAGAGAGAGAGAGAGAGAGAGAGAGAGAGAGAGAGAGAGAGAGAGAGAGAGAGAGAGAGAGTTGTGAACGATTTTATGCTCATGAATGCATACACATCCTCATGTATGTGTGTGTCTACATACGGGGGTAAGTTAATAAGTAAGTCACAAATGGTGTAGAAAAATAACTACACATGATACCAACTTGAAACCATTTTATTTTTATACATACATTGTCCCTTTATTTCTCAACATAATTTCCACCAACATTGATGCACTTTACCACTCCTTCCCAAATCGACTGCATAGAACTGCGTGCTTTGTTTTCATTTACCGGCCATCCCACATAACTGTGTGACTTACTTATTGACTAGCCCTCGTAACTTTTTTCTACCCAGCTATGCACCGCTTTACAGGACTAACATTTGTCAGCATAAACACTGACAATTCACCAGGGCGGGAGACATTTCGCGAATGACGCCGAAGTTGAATGTGAAGTGAAAACGTGGTGTAGAAAACAGAGCACGCAGTTATATGCGGCCGGTTTGGGAGGAAGGATAAAACGATGGATAAGTGCATCAATGTGGGTGGAAATTATGTTGAGAAATAAAGGGACAATGTATGTATAAAAATAAACTGGTTTCAAGCTGTTATCATATTTAGTTATTTTTCTACAGCCATTTGTGACTTACTTAATAACTTACCCTATTATGTTCTGCATATGATCGTGTGTGCGTGTATGTGTGTGTGTGTGTCTACGAACATATTCAGACGCACGTCGCATATGCACACACATACACCTATAAACCTAGTTTCTCAAAGCGCTGTGTTTTTTATTCCTATAATGTCAACAAAAAATATTATTTCACCCAGAAACAACAACTTTGTGCTGTTATCATTATGATTCCCTCTCACCGTTTGCCCGCTGAAACACAGAGATATTTCTTCTGCTCTTTCATTAAATAACTGCCCAAACTCTGAACCTATCGCTCAGTGTAAACTAGACAGTTTATATCTGAGTCTGCAATTACCAAGACTATATACCTTCAGCCGGTCTCCCTGGTCTAGACGTTACACGAATTTCTCCGTAATCTCGTATACTCTCGTAAGTAACGTGACGTTGCGCGAGAATTGGTAGCGGTTCTCTCCGCGTCGATAACTTACGGGTATGTGAGCCGGTCGCTCAGAAAGCAATGGCAAACTACTGAGCGTAATCTTGCCAAGAAACCAACAATCAGCTGAAAGATGCTGATGTTGACAGTGATGTCCAGTAAAAGGATATGCGAGGAAAAAAAATATACCTTCAACATAGTTATATTCTTTCTTGAAACACCTGAGCAATCTGAGTAAAGTAGGTATTCAGTCCCAGGGAAACACCTGTGCCAATTAAATCTTAAAGGTGCCGTTGGGGAAGAGTGGATTATAGGGGTGGGGGGGGGGGGGGAAGAGAGAAGCTATCTTTTGAAGCCGATATTTGTAAACATTCACGACCTCATGGCAATATTTGGTGCTATAATTATAAGCAGTCGTGACCACGGGATGGCAACAACTGGGACGATATTTACAATCATCACACATTTGGGGCGATATTTACAACCATTTGAAAAGATATTTACACAAATTCACAACGGGGTGCCATTATTTGAGGCGATATTTTCCACGTATTTATAGAGAGATACGAGAGTGTGTTGGGAGCCGTAAGTCCAGAAAGCAATGACAAAGTCAACACCAACATTTTTCAGCTGCTGTTAATGTCTTGGCAAGTTAATGACAAACTAATTAACGCATAATTTCCTAGACAATCAATTTGGGATTGATCGCAATGTCCTGCAAAGGACATACACTATGTAACCTGTTATCACGAAAGCCGGCATAGCGCACTGACTAGCAGGTTTGCCTGTCGCCGGGAAGTGATCATGTGTTCGAATCACTTTCAAGGCAGTCGGGATTCTATTTTTCTGTTCGTTGTTTCATTGACCTGGGTTCTCATGTCGACCCAGCCACCAAATTTAGACACCAGAAAATGTTCTGGGAAGTGTAGGCGGCGGGCGTGATACTGAACACATCGCCCATTCATGTGCAAATTGATCTAAACTATAGGGCTAGAACCATATACATAATACGCTTCATGGTATGCTTGCTTGTGTTCGTTGGCTTGAGCTGCAACGCGAAGTCCTGTATGTCAGATGAAGGCATCCTGTTGTCCAACATCAGTGTGAAAGTCATACCGGACCTGAGGTTTGCGTTGTCCCATGTCGGCTTATTGGTGCAGAAATGGTGGGTTTCCCCGCCGTACAGAGACACTCTCCGCTTCGGAGGAATCGGCGATCCTACTGACTTTAGCCAGGACCCCGAAGGACCTGTTGCAGGACGCTCGACTATACGCGTCAATGTTTTTGCCAGTATATAACCCGGCCCTGGTGCCCTGGAAACACCTCTGCGTCCCGCTTCGTGGTATAAAAATGGCGTCTTTACTTAGCTTTTACCACCAAGCTTGTTTTGTTGTGGTCTGATTATATTTGTGAAATATGTACACAGGTATGGCGCAGCAATAACTCGCACACAGCCGGCCGCTACATTGTGACATCATATGAACAATCATCAGATAACATAAATAAGTCCCAGGCACGGGAGAGACATCAAGTGTTTGAAGAGTTACATAGCGTCAGAAAAAAAAAAAAATACCACATACTAGTCGACGCTCACCGTATCTTCTGTAGGGATCAGATTTATACAGGCGACTTAATTTCTCGAGTAAAAGTCAAGGCACGTGGCATTATTATGAGGAGAGAGAATTGACAGATGAAGAGAAAGGGAACTGTTTACGTGGCTTCATAAAACCGTCGGTCCTGGCGTATGCGAAATACAAGAAACTTACAACTAATGTGGGATTTCCTGTACCTCTTTTATTTGCATAAAATAGTTTATTAAGCGGACAGAAGCAGCGAATTACGTCGCATTGGAAAAGAGAGATCAATGAAGGCAATGATAATTAAGTACAGGCAACGACCCTGGATTTAGGGAACACCTCCCAAATGAAGCCATTTAGAATATCCCATTTAGATTTACTGCATGGCGGATACTGATGTAGAAGTTTTCACATGTTATATAAAGGTATTAAATGAAGTTTTAGGCCTTAACACGTGCTACAGAGGTGTGCAGTTATAGATCTTCACATGTTTTATAAAGGTACTATGTTTTAGGCCTTCACAAAGGTGTGAAGTTATAGATCTTCTGTGTTCTATAAAGGTATTAAGTTTTAGGCCTTCACCACGGACTATCCAGCACCCCGGACTATCCATCACCTTTGATTATAAACGTGAAAAAAGCAATGTCCCGTTTTCCTAGACTGTAAATGAAGTGAATCCTGTCAGCTGTTAGTGAGTGAACTTATCAGTGTCACACTGTAGTTACTGAGCACATTTCGCAACACATGTCTGAAATGACATTTCCATTTTGCCCTTCCCCATCACGGCGATGAGTGGCGTGAGTAAATGAATAAATCGATAGACCTCAAACGACTAGAACATTCAAGCATGGCATGCTTGAATGATCTGCTCGAAAGATCAAAAAGCCGAGTTTTTTTTGTTTGGGTCCTGTCTCACAATATCGATGTATGCTTCCTGTGTATGAAGTGGTGACTGCAGCAACTTTACCCACCACAGGCACAGTGTCTAGTTTAATATTACCCTTAGTTTATCCAGCTCCGTTCTCCCCTAAGAAAATGTTATAAACGGTGTTAAAGGCAAGAAGATAGATTTCATTGCACCGGGTTGTATCTCAGCATATGGCTCGGTCTTCTTTCATGAGGGCGGCCAGTCGAGAGTGTCGCGCAGACAGAAAACTATGTAGCTCCAGAGACGACCCTCCACGAGTCTCCAAAAGAAAAGTGCACTCGTAGACCGAATGACGGAGTCCCGGTATGAATCCACGACATCCGTAGCGCAAGGCAGGCGGATGCTACTTTGCCACGGAGACACCCTCCACCCATTCAACAAGTGTGTATTTCTTTTGGCAATGAGTGTTCTCATTCATCTATTATAATATGTTTTCATATTCTCATCGTGTTTACCTAAATCGGTATACATTTACTGCTATGGCAAGTACTCAGCATAATAAATGCTTACTTCCTGAGATTGTTGAGATGTGTTCTTAATAAGTGAGGTATTAACTAGTCATGGCGCCCAAAGCAATGTTACATAAGAAGAACTTGGGTTTCTTCTTTCGAATATTATTCTTGTTGGGTGAATCAGCGTACTCCAAGTCCTCCTATCCCTAGTTACCCCATGCACTCCGTCCCTGTCTGTCTCATATTATTCATTTCTGTATAGTCTCTTCTGCATGTGTTTTAGGGCTTAGATGTTTATCATAATAATTGGCCCCTGCCCCTTCTGATACTGAGCACATAACCCACCAAGTGTCGATTGGTCTATACAAATATGAGTCGGACACCCTAGGCCAAAAGCGGCTTTCAGTGTGCAAAAGGGCCTGACTTACTCATGTAACCAGTTGTTGCATGTGCACGTTATAATAATACGTCCCCACCACCCGGGGGAGTTTACTGTGTGCTGTATACCCATGTGTCTACAATGAATACTAATCATGCTAGATATATACTAACATATTACCAAACCAAAACACCCGTCAATCAAAATAGTATCCATAGGTTACGACTGGGGAGCCGCGTTAGCACAGTGTCTAGAGCTCGCCTGCCGTGCCGGATGTCTTGAGTTCGACCCACACCAGAGCGGTTTCGAATGTTAACAATGGACCTGGGCTCCCAGGTGGACCCAGCCTAAGATGGGTTCCAGGAAATGTCTCGGGGAGTGTAGGCGGCCGGCTGGATACCCACAGTATCACACAACGAGTGCCGCTTGGTCTATAAAACATGTGTCTAACTCCATATGCCCAAGGTACCATGAGGCGTGTAAGCGGGACCTTTACGTTTGTTGTAGATGGCGGCGACTGCTATCTAGACAGGATATCCCAACATGCAAACTGGGAAGAGAAACTACGTGATCAGCTGCACCTTTAATGTTAAAATGCTGTTGTCAGGAGGCAGCAAACTAAACTGACATGTAATAAAACGAAGTGGTATCGACTCCTTGCCTTGGCTGTTAAACCTCTGAAAGAAGACTGAACTCCAATGCACTGGCATTCTAGTCTTCCAAACCCTGATATAAGCATGCATACATTGGAATGAGACGGGAGTAGAGCATGCTCTCTAAACCCTAGGGCAGTGCTGCATACCACTTCTTTCTCTTTCCACGTCTGGGATGCGCATGACCGGAACTGGAAGTTCAGATCTGCTGAGAGGCATATTATGAAGTAGCCAGGTCACGATTCAGCACAGCACACATGGGATGGCTGTGATTATACTAGGCTGGGCTGCTAATATTTAATCCACATCGTTTAGGTATTTCATTGCCAACATTCTCCAACCCCAACCCAAGGAAAATCTCGGGCTATAACAGTTATTCCCTCAACTCCAGACCATTCGAGAACTTAACGTATAGCCACAGGTACAATGTAGTTTCGCATCTGACAACCGTAGACGCCCACATAAACTCTGACCTTTATACACGATCCTGTCGTCTAGATTAAGTACAGAGTTCACAATATATTAGATGGTTGGGAGTAAGCCCTAGAGCAATGTCACGATACGGAGCAAACAGCCACGACACTCACTTCTACAAACAATGTAGCAAGTAAACCAATGAAAACTGTAAGTAGAAGTGGGCAGCTTTACTAGAACACGACTACAAGTGGCATAAAGGACGCTGCGGTTAGAGCATTCGTCAGCACATAAACAATAAACGCTGATACAATTTCACACACACATAAGCGCAAGCACACACACACATACACAGATATATATATATATATATATATATATATATATATATATATATATATATATATATATATATATATATATATATATATATACACACACACACACACACACACACGAGGTGGCTTCAAATGAAAACTGTTAAAGTTACAATAACCATGCCACTGTCTTGTCACCTGTCAATATTGTTGTTAAGGATGTCAAGAGGGTTAAGCAGTGACATCACGTGTCGACAAACACAGTGAAGTCATCAGGACAGTGTAAAGATGGCCGCCCCACTTTTGACATGCGCCAAAGAAGAACAGAGTTCTGTTGTCTGTGTTTGGATCAGTGAAGGGGTGAAACCTACATAAATACATCGGCGAATGAAGGTCCAGTATGGTGATGCACGCCTGTCAGCAGAGCAAGTGTAAGAGTGGAGTAGAAAGTTTCACAACGGCATGACTTTGTGAAGATGTACAGCAGGTGGTGGATGAGTGGTTACACACGCGACCAAGAGAGTTGTTTTCTACAGGGATCCAAGCACTTTATCGGAGGACTTGCACTGAACGCAGTGGTGGCTACATCGCAGAAATTATACATTTGTTCTTTACTTGTCATAATATATTCACCGCAAAAGAAAGAAAAAAATAAGGTTGTAATTCGAAGCCCCCTCGTATATATAAATATAATACAAAAGCTACTTACCTAATGTGCTAGAGTGACCAGAGGGGGCCCGGAAATGAAATACTCCTAGAGCGTAGAAATCGGACTACATAACAATGTTATGCATACTAACACTGCTATATACATGTAAGTTGTGAACCAGGAAAAAACAAACACCTGCACACATAGCAACTATACAACAGAAACGACCAAATTCAACTAACACAAGAATGCACGACCAACTAACTGCAACAGGAAATGAAGCCAACATGGAGAGTCTGATAGAAACAGAACACTACCATGAAGTAAAGAATGACGACACGACAATGTCAACTACATAGCTAACAAGCGGCCAATCAGCTGGAAGGGCGAGACGTGATTCTGTATACTGGTCGATAGACTTGTTCACTGCTAAACTAGATAAGAGAGAGAGAGAGAGAGAGAGAGAGAGAGAGAGAGAGAGAGAGAGAGAGAGAGAGAGAGAGAGAGAGAGAGAGAGAGAGAGAGAGAGTGATGACATGTAAGAGAAGGAGGGAGATGAGTAAAGAGGTAGAGAGGAGGATATGGAGGGAGGCATAGAGGGAGTGGGGGAAGGAGAGAGGGCGTGAGCCAACGAGAGAGATGAAAGTGAAGATACAGAGAGATAGAGAGGGAGGGAGAGAGAAGAGAGAGAGAGAGAATAAGAGAAGGAGGGGGCATAACGAGATAAAGAGAGAGAGATAACGACGGAGAGATAAGAATCGTGTGAGACAGCGAGAAGGATAAAAAGGAAGAGATATAGAGAGTGAGAGAGATAGTGAGACAGAGAGAAAGTGGTGGAGTGATTATGAAAAGAGAGGGGCTGATAGAGAAGTAGAGAGAGAGTGTGTGTGTATGTGTGTGTGGTTGAGAGAGAGAGAGAGAGAGAGAGAGAGAGAGAGAGAGAGAGAGAGAGAGAGAGAGAGAGAGAGAGCCCGCACAGTGTCAGATAGTCAATGCACTAGCACAATGTAGAGTTCTAAATACAAGGGACCGATTACCGCACACGACCCCTAACCAGCAGTGTACAATTGTTCTAACTAGTGAGCACGGTGAGTAGCGCAACCGGGCAACCCCAGCGAGTCGTGGCAGAATCAGCATCAACTAAAAGACAACGCCAGTTTTTATGCACGAAGTCACTGCATCTCTATTGATTCATATTTTCAGGAACATCAATTTCCGCGCACTGCCGTCAAATGACAAGTCGCCATTTTCCCACCTTCATTTTCCTGATGATTAATTTTAGTGTCAACGCATTTTTCCCCCCTAACAACACGAACATCGCCCACAAGTTACTGGGGCAAGCAGGGGATGCAAGGAACAGTAACAATATAACCTGCCGTGCATGTCCCAGGGGGCGACAAAGGAGGGTTGGCGTGAGACTGGTTTTCTCAGTAAGGAAACGTTGGCTGCAAAACCCAACCAATCATGAAGAATTCAGTCAAGGATACGGCTCTTATCCTAGAAGGAGCACGATGTAAGGTGCAGCAAGCCATATGCAGTCTGGATAAAAAGATCGCCCTTCATCGGAAGCCATGGGCAGTTAGTTGCATATCCTTTACAAGACGTTCGCAATCAACCCCGGCATTTGTTGGCTGTTTGTGATTTTAAGGCAGGGGGCTGAATGGTCTCGGGGTATGGTGTCTGCCTCGAGTGATGGAGGTCCCGGGTTCAGGCCCCGGTGTGGACCGGGATTTATTTAAAAAATCCACCTGGACTTCTAGTAATAAAATTTCCCCTGGTCTCTGGGTAGTGAGATCGGACGCCCGTGTGTATTGTTGCGCACGTAAAAAATCCCTTGACAGTTGGAAATGGAAGAAAAGAGTAGCCTAACGGCGCTGCCCGGGCAAAATTTCGAGTTAAAAATCTACCCAAAGTATTTCAGGATCCTCGCCGACGCAACGGAGTTCGTGCATCGAGCTGAGTTTCTCCAGACTCAGGTTTGAGTTAGGAGGAAAACGGAGCACTTATGGGTTAAACCGTGTGCCGTGATGTTGATCCAACGACTAAACGATTTCAAGGCAACTTTACGTTCAGTAGTTTGCCACTGCTTTCTGAACGACCGGCACTCATGCCATTGTATGGAAACTAGAGCTAGACGGTCTGCTCCCAAATCGCCGGCAGCTGTGTTTTGAACACGGTATGCGGGACTACGAATTGCATTCGTAACTCCTTTGCCAAGAGCCGGCAGCCATAGGAAGGGCAAAGTAAAAAGATGTAAACCTAAATTTAAAAGAACACGGAGAAGAAAAGCCAGGACAGAGATGAATAACATAGAGATGGCATGGACATAAAGAGATAGCAAAGAACAGAAGGGCCTGGCGGGGATACGTTAAGAACCTTAGCTCCACTGGGTTTAAATGACGAAGAAAATGAACATATCTGTTAAATTTTTCTTTTTGAATACCCACAACACTTGCTGCAGGTTAGCTTAAACTCACAAACATTCAACAGGCACCACAAAAGACAAAAAGCTACATTCAGAATAAGAAAAGCTAATACAAATCAGGTCCAATTGAAGGGGACGAAACTTTTTCATAGAAAGGAAAACCCCATTACAGATTTGTGGCATCGGGCCAAATGTCTAAATGAAGAAAACAAACAACAAAGAAGCATTGTTGGTGCAGACAATAGGAGAGCATATACGGGTTCATGGTTGCAAATGTTTCTGCACATATCTAAGATAAAGAAAACACAATACAGATGAAAAACAATAGATTCCGAGGTCAGGCGGAGGAGAGAAAAACCTATCTCGGATTTAAGCAAACATGTCTAGGCTCAATAACCCCACTCTTTCAACAACAAAAATGCTAAACATAGCAATCCAGAGCTGTAAATGAAGAAGATCCTTGGGCTAGATGGGATAACAAATGAAATGATCCGGCAATTAGACCTCACGAAAAGGCCAGCTTATTCGACCTTTTCAATGAATCATCGACACACTGTACAGTGAACAGAAGAAGACAAAATACCGATTGCAAAAACAGGAAAATAACAAGCTAACAAAGCTAGTTACCGTCGTCTCAGTCTTTTAAGTTGTCTGAAAAGATTAATGATAAGAATGGTCAATACAAGTCTAATAAAATTACATTGGGTAGGCAGGGGGAGGAGGGAGCAACTAGATTAAGGTCGAACATGATTTAGAAAACGCAAAAGCACCAATGAGTAAACTACTTATTTCGGGCAGAAAAAAAAAGAAGGTGTTGTCCAGAATAAAACCTTACTCATGGCTATGGTCGTTGACTTGACAGAAGAGAGAATTCTGCTAAAATTAGCCCACAAAAGAATCGTAAGTGAAAGCTATCGACAATAAAATACTTTCACTTGTGAAGGAAATAAAAGCGCTGCACTTGAGGGAATGGACAGCAGAATAGTTAGCATATATCCACCCTCCTTTGTCCAATGGGACTCCGATGGAGGAGTCATATCTCTAACAAACTTCAGTCTCTTAAAACAAGGACTTCCAAAGCTATTCGCACTATATATTCACAAAGCATACTACGTGCTGACGATCTTGCTATAGGGAATCAGTCTAAATATGCAGGAGTTTCAAAAGTGACAACCTAGTCTTCCATAAATAATGTGGACAAATGAGGCAAAATCTGGGGTGTGAAAAAAAAAAAAAAACACACACACACAAACTAATACGACAACAGTGACTACAGCTTTTACCCTCCAGACCAAGCATGAATGATGCAACCTCTCTCAGAACAACATCCCATTGCGCAACAAACAAAAACCCCGCAACCCGCGACTGAAACTTAACAGAAAACTGACGTGTGATTCACACTTGGGTAAACAGAAATAAAAACCAGGCGCTATCTTCAATTAGCAAGAGAACATAAGTAAAACTCAAAACAATGTATTCACGGAGTGGATTTAAACACAGATGCCGCAAACAATATGCTGCACTATTTATGGCCTGTCATATTTCGCTGCATCTCGTCAGGTGCATATATATATATATATATATATATATATATATATATATATATATATATATATATATATATATATATATATATATATATATATATCCACCCAAAAAGAATGGTGATATATGTTAAAAATATGGGGCTAGAACCAGATACTAATAAGCCACACGTGTTGGAAAATGACCCTCTGCTGTACTTGGCGTACACTGTATGTACACTTGCTGCCGGTACAGTGATCTTGTATTTAAGTCACCATCGAAAAGGGAATTATAGGTTTTTGTTCTGACCAGGTCGACCGAGGCTAACGTGAGAACACAAACAATGATATGAGAAGTAATGGCGGCCGCTGTGCTATTTACGTCATAACCCAGTAAGTACTGATTGGTTTATATATGTGTGTGCGTGTGTGTGGGGGGGGGGGGGGAGAGGCTGACACGATATACGCCTCAACCCCAAGGCCAGGGAAATCGGCACGTTATAACAGTTACTTACACTGACATGCGCAATCAGTCACACGCACTACGATATCAACAAGGGAATGTGGGAGGTACACTATTCCCGTGGGTTCATGGTAGGTCATATCTGTTTGCCTGAACTTGAATTGAGATTGTCGATGCATGAGTTAACTTGCTTCATCTGAATTTGTAATCGCCGGATCAGATGAACCAGCTACCACATTAACATATAAACATGGCTGCCATGTATCTCCAGCATTTTCACCGCCTCGTCATGATGATCAGCCGGTCACACATTCCCTACCCAGTGGATCTCATCGTGCTATCTTCCAATGTAAACCCTTGTCTTCCTCATGTAGGATTGCACTCTTTCTTCCCCCTATATGGGGCCTATGTTACTAGGCCCATATTTTTAAAGACCAACCGGTACTCGGTGGCTGATGTGGTCAGTAGCATGCCAGCCTGTAGCCTTTACTTCCCCAGACATTGCATGGTGCCCATTTTAGGCTCGATAGACCTGGGAGGCCAGGTTAATTTTACAGATCAGACGCGATGCAGATTTGAACCCACGATCACCAGACCGATTTGTCAGCCTCATCATGTTCACAGATGTTGCTTTGTGGCGGGATCCATTGCATTACAAACCCTCTGGATTTCAGACATAGTCCATGCAGCGCTGCTCTTAGGTATTCTAGTTCTGTGCTGCGTTAGTTATTCTGTGTTGAGACAAAAGACTGCATAGTGAACAGAGCTCCACGTTTCTGCTTATTTTTGTTTTACATTATTGTATTTATGGAACCTTGATCTTCATTAGCAGTTCTCTGTTTATTGCTAGTTTATGCATCATTCCTTGTAGAAACTGGCGTGATCAGCTGTCGCACACTCGTAGAAACTGAGTAGGAGATCTGAACAAACACGGACTTGCCTAGAGTGCACCCATTACAGTCCATTTGTATTCTTCACTTTGATTGTCTGCGATATTCACCCCATTTGTTGATATCCATATTTCTACAGCAATATCTACAGCAGGGTAATAATCACATTTGTGGTACTATAGTATTTCCGAACGTCAGATGATGCAAGTTGGCAAAACCGATGTAGTGGAACATGTAAAATGACGTGTTGTGTGTGTGTGTGTGTGTGCGCGCGTGCGCGCGCGCGCCCTGGATATGATTGGTTTCCCTAGATGACAGCTTTTACTTCTATCATCTATAGTAGAATCGGGTACACATATCTACGAACTGCGGGAGCGATTCCACAATTTAGAGTCGAATTCCGAAACATACAGAGAAAACGAAACACAGTTTGGCAGCTGAGCTAAGTGGAGTTACTGTATCATGATACACTCGTTTCTCGCCACTGTAACGGTACAGTTAGTTTATCAGTGGCCCAACCATAATACTTTGTCAAATTGAAATAAAATTTCACAGGCATATCTGCAATAACATCTCACTGACATAAACCTGACCCGAGGTAATATAAAAAAAAAAAAAAAACCTTAACGCAATTTCATTGCTGACTATGTTGTAAATGTGAAACATCTGCATATATACCATGTCACCAATAATAAGGCATATATAACATCCCTGTCGACTTTCTTTCTCGGAAAAAACATTCTGGAAATTATCCCTTTAAAAGAAACGAAATCGGCAATTGCTGTGAATGGAAACCCGAACTACATGTACTTTTCTGGTAAACGGTGTAACCACCAAGCTACAGCGCGCATTCTTGGAATTAGCGCTATAAAACCACGTTGTTACTGCGCTAATTTTAGAAAGTACAAATGGCTTGCAAATATTCCAACACTTCACTTCCAACACATTAGTTAGTTAGTTAGTTAGTTAGTTACTTGGTTAGTTAGTCGAGGTTCCAACTTCACGGAAACGAGTCGTCCCCATTATGCTCCGTTCTTGTGCCAGTGAATATCACACAAAATGCTACCCACTATCCAATGTGAAAAGTGGAATAGGCAAGAGTCTCGGCAATCCAACAGACAGCACAGGTACACTGTGCATAATGCCGCTGCCAGAATGCTAACACTAAATTAATCCACGAAAACCACAGTTCATCGTCGATGGACTCTGCAGTCATCAGAAAGACCTAATTGACCCGGGTTTTCTCACATGACTCGGTCTTTAACCGCAGGGCGACCCGCCGAAAGTGTCACATAAAGCACGAACTCCGCAGCTTCAGCGCCGACTCCCGGGAGTCTCCTGAAAAATGCACTCGTGAACCGAAAAGGCAAATTAGTCTATTCAGCAACCGCCGGTAGCCATTGTTCCGAACATGCAGGTCACTGTAAAGGACAGATGTAAAGGCATTCCACGCGAATTTCACAGCTCACAGTGACGCCCATGCACTCACTCAGCAGCAGGGCGACGGAATCATGTACTACCAGTCCAACATGAGGAAAATACGATTGCAAACCGTAGCTGCAAGCATCAACACGTAACAGGCCTATACGGTTCAACCTCCATACAATAAGGGATGACAAACACACCCTTGGCTGTTTCACGGGTGAAGGTGTTTCCAAGCAACAGTTACCAGGGACAAATACATGCAGCTACTACTGAACTGTCATCACATGTGGCCAAGGGATTACGGACGGACGAGTCCCGCATAACGCGCTCGAAACACAGCTGCGGGCGATTATTAATACTTGTACTTCTTGAAGCCGTTCTCCAAACCATTATAAAATGCATCGATGCTGTCATCACAGCTGTCTGTTGTTGGTGCATAAAACATGAATGATGTTGAGATGAAAATGTCTGCCACTTAACATTGCCAGTAATATTCTGTCTGACATAGTCCAACATCCTTTGCTAGATTTTGATCTCTCCATATCCATTATAAATGCTACCCCTCGCTGTTCCTCATATTGACGGCCTTAAAGCCTTGGAATTTTTCTTGGAGAAAAGGCACAACCCCACCATAGCCACTGGACCATTGCTGCGTCTCGCAGAGTTTGTCCTCAACCTAAATTCGTTTGAGTTCAATGGGGACTATTTCGACCAGATCAGCGGTGTGGCCATGGGGAGAAAAAAAATGTACAGAGAATCCACGTCGAATAACGCTGCTTACAGCATATTTCCTAACTCTTGAAAGAGAAGACGGAATACAATCGTAGTAACCCCGACTGAAGCAGTACCATGCCGCGCAGAAACGACGGAAGATATAGTTACTTCAGTCTTACAACTGAGAAATAAGTACACAACGAAGTAACTTAGATATTTTGTGATTTCACTATCAGAAAACTTCACCAATTTATAAAAAGTTAGGTAAACCTAGTGTTGGTCTTAGCCCTATCCAGCTAGTTATGAGGCAGTACATCAAGGCAGTGGCGTCACTGGGGTTGGTGTCACCCAGTGCGGTAAACTCTTGGTGTCACCCCTCTAGACTTTCACCATGGTCTTCTTCCGAGTGTTCCTGTACCATATATAATCGCATATAGTAATGTTTGTAAAATAAGTCAAAAAGTTAATAAGGACATAAGAAAGAAAACAAATTGAACAATATAACTTCAATACTTCAGGTAAAACATAAATAAAAAACTTCGACAAACTCGGACAAAGTTAAATTTTTGTTATTTTGCTATGTCTGCTTTGTCAAATTTGCAATTTTTTTTATTTTGGTGTCACCCCTTGATGGTGTCACCCGGTGCGGCCCGCACCCCCCTAGTGACGCCCCTGCATCAAGGCTAAAATGGGTGCTCAGTGTGAGAAAGGGCTTATAATTCAACCTGAACTGTGAGTTTAATTGTGGGGAAGTAGCGGTTGGACCTGCAGACAATTATATGTTCATTGAGAGGTCAGCATGACAGAATGGATAATAACGCGTGTTCTTAAACATACGATGCGCTGATGCCGAGGTAATGGGTTCAACTCCCACACCGGACAGTTGGACTAAAGTGTTGACCTATCGCCCTTGACTTGGGGACGTAAATTATAAGTACCTCTAAAGTCGGAGTGGGTTCGCATGGTGGCGAGGGACACTGTTAATAGAGAAAGCTAATAAACATGCAAAATTCAGTCCAGCACCACTAGAGAGCAAAAAAAAAAAAAACATACTTCACTAACAGTTACTTGTTCTGTCTTTGTACGTCCAGTGCACTCGTGGTGTGGTTGCACGTTGAACAAACGTACTCAACATTAATGAGAAGGTATCTGCAAGGTAGGTGTGTGTGTGTGAATGTGTGTGTGTGTGTGTGTGTGTGTGTGAGAGAGAGAGAGAGAGAGAGAGAGAGAGAGAGAGAGAGAGAGAGAGAGAGAGAGAGAGAGTGTGAGTATGTGGGTGTTTGTGTTTTTCTTCTGTTTTTGGGAAAGATAGACATGGGAGACATATACGAAGGCTTGCTTGCACATACATACAGTTTCAAATTTGAGTTCATGGACAATCAACGATTCCTATCTCTAGATTAGCGGGATGCATACACGGAGAGGTAACCCCTTCCCGCGATCGCCCCAGGATAACAACAGGAGCAGGTAAAACGATTGTAGTTCACAACGCAGCTACCGAAACTTTCGACAATAAAATCACGACAGGTGTACACAAAACCCCTGACAGAAGCACTGCTTGTCTGTGCACTCACGACCGCTAAGAACTCAACAACCGTGCAGAACGGCTGAAACATGTGCATGCTTACTATGAATAACCAGATATGTCGTAACGAACAAGAGGAATCTAAACAGAGCTAAGTGAAAATACACATGGCGGCGATGCTAAACAGTTGTCAATATGATCAAATGCAGCATTTCCGTGGCTGGAATGTCGTGACGTCAGAAACCAGAATAAACAAACATTTCACAGGTGTCCCCTAAGACAGACTGCCAAGTGGAACTTCCAGTCGTAGAATGCATGTGCTACCAAGGTCAACGCTGCTTCTCTTAAAATAGTCACAAAATGTAAATGCGCGTCCTGGTTATTATTTACGAATGTCCCCTATTTGTCGAAGGATGTTTCTAGAGTTTCTAGTGGACCGTGAAAGCTGGGGCAGCCTATGTTAAATAGACTGTCTGCCACAATGTGCTTGTGGCACAGATGTTATACTTGAGCCATTCAAAGACTAGACGTCCACCTAAGTCATTTTAAGACTAGACGTCCACCTAGCTGGAACAGCCTATGTTAGCTAGACTGTCTGTCAGTGTGCTTGTGGCACATATGTTATACTTGAGTCATTCCGAGACTACGTCCACCTTGCTGCATGGATATGAGCGCTCGATCTTACACTTCCGACGCGTTGACGGCGGGGTAGCAGGACCACTCCCCCACACCGGTCAGTTGGACAAGGTTAACATCTTTGGGCAGAAAAAATAACGGTAAACAAGAGTATAAAATTGCCATAAACCAG
>JACEFZ010008381.1:0-122764 GCA_014155875.1 Cepaea nemoralis
GAAAAAATTACAGTTGGTGTTGGATTGTTGACAATATGATTATTCAACGAGAACCAAGTCACTGTTGCCTTTGTTGGGTTGACCATTGCCCCAGCTTCATCACACCAAGTACTTATGCGATTGAGTTCGGTTTGTAGTTCCACAGCAACCTCCTCTCTATCCTTACCCTGACGATACACTAAAACATCATCGGCATATGACAATGTCCTGCCAGGTCCAGTGATCTGCTCACTGGTGATTCTCACTGTGTAGGCGTTGAACAGTACCGGAGATAATGGTGATCCCTGTGGTAGGCCAGGATATATTGTTGTTGGTTCCGAAGTCCAACTGCCACATCTAAAAACTACTTTCCGTTGGAAGAGAGCTGCAGCGATCCAACTAAGGAGGAATGGACTTACGTTTAGTTCAAGAAGCTGAAACATTAAAAAATCCAGTGGTACTCTGTTGTATGCGTCCTCAAGATCAATCGCTGCAGCAACGGTTTCAGTGCCTGAGTGGAAACCTTCATAGACATCGTGGGCAAAGACTGCTGCATTGGTCCAGGTTTCTCTTTTTGGACGGTACCCACCCAGGGTAGGTGGGAAAACACCTTGCCTCTCTAGTTGGCTTGATATTTTCCTGGCAATTACCTTCTCCAGCAGCTTGCCTATTGTATTCTGCATGGTTATAATTCGATATCCCTGAATTTTCTTGTGGTCTTTGTCAGGCTTCGGCAAGGGAATCAGATAGCTGTGTAACCATTCCTCCTTGATGCTAGCACTCCCTATACTGTTGTTGTACATGTCTGCTAGTTTCTCTAGCTCATTGTCGGTACACCTATTTATGTCGTCGTATCTTATGCCATCAGGACCTGGAGCACTGTTTTTTGATCGTCGAAGCACAGCCTTGATTTCTTGCACTGTCACTGTGTCTTCATCCGAAGTGTTCTGGGCCTTGCATCTGTCTGAGGTGACCTCCTTGGCCAGATTCCGGCCTCCCATGTCTGTCTGGTTGCTCTGCTCAAGGTAGCGTTCAAAGAGGGCTTTGCCCTTGTCCTCGTCAGTCCTCTGCCAGATGAGGTCAGCATCCTTGGAAGTCAGAAATGCTCTTATTCTTGACTACACCACTCATGCTTTTATGTAGTCGCCAGAACAATTTCAGTGACTTGTCTGTGCTTACTCTTTGACACACCTCTGCCCATTTTTCGCTTTTTACCACCGTGACCAGTTTTTTGAAATAGCTTACTTTTGTGTGCATCTCTCTTTCTAAGTGCAAGCAGGGACTAGGATGACCAGCTCTGTTCTTCTTGGCATTTTGCCATCTCCTTACAGCACTACGCTTATCCACCCAAGCCTTCTCCACCTCGAAACTCCACCACGGTGGCTGCTCCCAGCTTTTTTTCCTTTTCTTCCTGCCCTTAAACGTTCTGCGCTTGTCACGTCTTATTTTACTCACCACATCTTGCCCTGTACTGTCATACTGGAACGTCTTTACCTTTAGCTTGTGCTGCCTGGTTCTGCCTTTCTCCACCAATATGCTGCATGGGTGGTGGTCGCTGCCATGGTGTCCTAGGACACCCCATCTATACACTGTAGTGAGTGAAGGTGAAACTAGCGCCAGATCAATAGCACTGTCCTCATCGCCTGGACGGCTTGCTGTCCTGGTGACACAGCCACTGTTGATACAAACCAGGTCGATGGTTTCCAGTGCAGTCTCGAGCTCCTCCCCTTGTGTATTGGAGGAAATGTTTCCCCATGATCTGCCTTTAGCGTTGAAGTCACCACAGAAAATAACATTTCTCTCGTGGCCTAATATGCCACTTAAGCACTGCCACTTCTGGGCGTCCACACTCGCATTGCGGGCATAAACATTAACCAACACGAATGGTATACTGGAATGAACTCTCAACGCCTGTATTTGTATATCGTCACTGTTCCAACTGGACATGTCTAGCTCTGACGCCACCATAGCTGTCGCGAACGAGAATCGCCGTTCCCAGATGTCGTCTGTTATAGAAACATTTGAAGCCGGCAATTCGGAGTAGCTGATCGCCCAGTCTCGTCTCCTGGAGTGCTACAATGTCGTTCCTGTAAACTAGGGTTTCTAAAATAGAGCCCCGTTGTTTTACACTGGCACAGTTCCAATATAGAATACGGATGTTCCTGAGTCCTAGACGGTGACACTTGAGTCTAAAACGTCTCAAGCCACCGCGCTTACCTGACTTCTTTTTCCCTGCGCGGCTACCACGCCGCTTCGGTATGTTGACTGCTGATCGTTCGGAAAACACACGTTGTTCCGCCATGTTGAAAAAACGTAAACACAGACTTTTGATTGAGAACCACACACGCTGCTGAAAATTCACTCAAGGATGGCTTCGCTCGATGCACGAACTCCGTAGCACCCGCGCAGATCTTGAGTAGAAACTCCTGGTTTTACATCCTGGCACACCAATTACACGCAAGAAATGAATAAATCCATCCCTTACGCGAAAAAGTTAACGAACACAAAACAACACGACCGTCCGTCGCCATCTTGAAACCGGCCGGGTCTGCTAGTTTTTAATAAAATCTGTTTTCAATCACCTACATGACTGGAGATAACTTTTTGAGTCGAAAAGATGAGTTAGAAAATTTTCTCTATTTAAATAGATGCATTATTTTTATGAAAACTATGAATGAGCCTTAAATATTGTATCACTACTTGTTATAGATCATATGCCTGTAAATAACTGTAGACAAAGAAATTATAAATCTTTGAAAATAATGCAACAATCTATATATAAATTAATAGCAATGTTATTAAAAGTTATGCCCCTTGAAATAACTTTTCTTTTGTTAAGTCCCTTTGCTATATGAAAATGATAATGTAAATTTAAATATTAAATTTTAATTTGTAAATACTTAGAGAAAATTAGCACAAGCAAAACAGAGGTAATGACTATAACTAAAGAAGAACAAACAACAACAATTCACCTAAACGAACATCCCTTGAAACAAGTGAAGAGTTTCAAGTACCTAGGAAGTGTAATATCATCAAATGACAGATCAGAAGACGAGATCGAAAATAGGTGCAATAAGGCAAATCAACTCATTGGACAAATGGCACCAATACTAAAGAACAAACATGTATCAATAACTACTAAGAAAGCACTTTACAACACAATCTTCCTGCCAACTCTATGCTACCATAGCCAAACCTGGACAATGACAGAAAAAGAGAAAAGAAAAATCACAACAACAGAAATGAGGTTCCTGAGAAGAATACTCAACGTATCAAGAAGAGATAAGATCAGAAATGAAGAAATCAGGACTAAAGTGGGGGTTAAAGCAGCACTAGATTTTATTAGAAAGCAGCAAGTCAAATGGTTTGGCCATGCAAGTAGGTTACCAGTCAACAGCATACCACAGCAAGCAATGATGTACAGACCAGATGGAAACAGAGGAAGAGGCCGACCACGTAAACGTTGGACGGAGAGAATAGCAGAGTCCATGGGAATATCGATATATGAAGCCCATAATCGGGCACTCTCACGAAGTTTATACTTCACCTCGACACCGCAAGGTACAAGAGGAACATGATGAGATGAGATTGATTGATTGGTTGATTGATCTAGGAGATGAGATGAGATGAGATGAGTAAGTAAATAGCTGAAACAAAAAAAAAACTATGACAGTTGCCTGCACGGGAATGAAAAGAATACATGTAGAAAAGTTCATCTCAATTGGATGGACCGTTATCGAACGCATCAAACACATCCCCACCCACACACATACATCCTTATATATATATATATATATATATATATATATATATATATATATATATATATATATATATATATATATATGGTTGTCAAAGACTCAGTTATATAGGAATGAAGACCACCCTGAAAGAGTGGTCTACCTCAAGTAGAATAGAGGTAACCCAGTGCCCCTACATGAGGGCAGGGTAGGTGTAGGGAATAAATCAGAAGGGGAACAATTAAATAGTTCTCTCATGGGACACGGAAGTGTCAACCAGAGAGTAAGCACTCTGGTCACGGCATAATCACGCCAACGTGATAGACACGGAGAACTAAACTGAAACTCAAGAGAGGCCACTACTCTAGCGTGCTGAATGATGCCGCACGCAAAAGCCGTAGTGCGCCCCAAGTCCTTCCGCGTACTGTGTAAACAGCACGGGAGGAATGATCAGACGGGACACAGACTTCGTAGTGAACGCATCGCTTAGCGTCGATGCTTATTTCGTTAGCCGAGTAGATAGATTAGCAGTAGGGTTAGGAAACGACTAGTGATAGGCAAATCTGTGCATTTATGCTTGTGTGATTGGTTAGCGACTGTTTGTTGAACATTGATGTGATGCAAAGAGCCAGTGGCAATAAAATGTGTAATCAATTCCTCTCGTACGACTAACAAGTCTTTTTGTGTGGTGCGAGAGAAGTTATCCCGGAATGCCTGTGACATCGGTTGATGACAGGCTAGGATAAAGTGGTGTCAGAAGTGTAGCTTGGACAATTGTTCAAGCTAAAACACTCACCCACGGCTCTAAAATAACATTACGGTGAGATAATCACAGGGTTTAATGTATGTTAGTGATAATAGCGTGTGCAGACAGAACAAAGTGCGAGCTGTGCCCATCGTGACCAAGTTATGTTTATTTATGCTTACTAAATTGTTTTGTGCTTATGAACATGTTTTCTTCTGATTTGTAAGTATTATTATTATAGTTTTGTATCATTTATTTCTACAATTACTTATTTATTTACTAGTATTTGTCAAATATGATTCACGGCGGAGCGATACACAAAAATGAGCCGACAACAATATCGATTTTTCCAATCTAAAAATAGCGCTGCGCCGGTGACGTATCGCGACTGACAAACAGCTGCGTTACGCCATTTGCAATCAGCGACTGATTGTTTACAAATCGCAAAGCGGCTGCTCGCCTGAATCGTTGGCTTATATCAAATATTATTTGTTTATTTAACTTAATTATTGAATATATTTATTTATTTGAACATTATTATTACCTTTATATTTATTTCAAAGCATTTATTTAATTATTTATATACTTTTTCTATTTCTTACCGTCGCGATGGCACTACTTTTGCTATGCAAATAAGACGCAGTCTGCACAACACTTCCATAAATTAAACAGCTAGAGTTAGGGAAGGCAGAAGACGTTAGAACGAAGACAGGACAGTGACATTTAATATTAATTAAACCACATTGTATTGTCCTGGGGCATGTGATTGTACAAAATTGTCTAAAATTATATATCGTTTACAATTGGTTAATTGTTGATGCTCTTGATAACCAGGGAGAACAACAGCTGGTCATAAGCATAACGCAAGCTGTATGTGGTATTGCCAGACGATTGGACTAGAGGTGCCAAACGATTGTACATGATTGATCTGGATTGTTAAGATGAGTATACCCAAATGATTTTGAATGCAATATGATTAATAATGCATCTCTTTTTCAGGGTGTGATCTAGTAGTATATTTTTTTTGTGTGTGATCCATTTTTCAGGGTGTAAGCTAAGAGTATATTTTTTATACACAGGGATTTCAAAACTTAACATATCTAATATAAATAAGTGAGTAAATATTTGAGTGCCTATCAACTTTAGCTAATTACCAACAACATGTCAACTTCAGCTGATTTTATAGAAGCAGGCAAGGCATTACAATACACAGGAAAGGACTTAGAGCAATATACTGATCAAATATTTAGGGAAGCAAAAGAGGCTGAGAGAGATGAACGTGCACGAGAGAGACAACATCAAAAGGAGATTGTAGAACTAGCGGAGATAACAAAACAAAAACAATTAGAGCATGATAAGGAGATTAAACAAAAAGAAATAGAATTAAAGTAAAAAACAATTAGATCATGATAAGGAAATTAAACAGAAGGAATTAGAGATTAAACAAAGAGGGATAGATGAAATGGCAAGAGTAAAAGAAAAACAAATACAAGTTGAATCAGAGACACAGTTAAAGATGAAAGGTATGGATGTAGATTCACACTTAGAGGTCTCGGCTACAAAACTAAAAAGTCAGCAAGAAGAAAATAAATTTAATACATACAAAAACATTATTAAGCCATTTTGTAAAGAAGATTCCATATCAGCCTGGACAGAAAATGTCGAGTATCAACTGAAATACCACCAAGTACCAATCGATATGTGGGCCATGATCTACATGAAGAACCTCAGTGGGGAGCCCCTTAAAGTGATAGAATCAATACCAACTGATCTTAGATCTAACTATCAGTACATCCACGATAGGATAATACAACATTTCTTACTTGATGCCCCTGGGTATCAAGTACAGTTTTCCAATTTAAAACTAAAGCCAAAGCGTACTAAATAGATGGCTTAGTGCAGCAAAAATAGGAAAGGATTTTGAAAAACTTAAAAATTTAATAGCATGGATAAAGTCATATCCACAATGCCATCTCTTTTCGCTAAATTCCTGCAGCAGTCAGACATCGAGACCATAGAACAATTTGAAAAGAAAGGCTCTGCATATTTTTCCTCAAATAGAGATATTTTTAAGACATCAAATAGCGACTCTGAAATAGTCTCTTTTGTTAAGGACCAACCTAAAAGCTATCAAAGCAATAAAAAAAACCATTTCATAGAGTCGACAAGAAAGATAAAAAAAAGTGTCGAAATGTGCCTATTGCCAACTTTTTCATGATACTTATGCTATGTGTGATAAATCACCAAACTATCCGACACATCTTGAGATGGTCATTAAGAAACAACAAAACAAAAGAACTGCATACAGGCGTGCAGTCAAATGCTTCTTCTGTTCAAGCTACGGGCACTATTCCAATAAGTGCCTAGGCCGCCAAAGAATGAAGGCCAACAATGCAATGTTGATTGATACATCTTCTGATAGTGGTAGTGATACTGAGTGTGAGGTCGAGAATGAATTACCGTTTAACCAATCTGAAGATGTTTGTTGTGTAAACGATATATTAAGCTTTGACAGTTGTGAGCGATGTCACCAATTTCATGCAGACGGAAAATTACAATGTGGCCATACAGTACCATTCTCAACTGAGAGTGTAAATGCAGCATTAGCCTCCAGAGGCAATTTGGTGTTCCACAATGCAATGGTCAACGACAGACCATGCCAATGTTTGCTGGACAGCGGCAGCACCCTTATTGGTCTTAGAAAGGGACTGGTGAATCCAAATGATTATACAGGTGACTCAGTCAAATGCCGAACCTTTTCGGGTAATATTGAAATTTACCCTTTGGCTAAAGCCCTTATTAACACTCCTTTCCTTTCTGGTACCTTTACATGTGCGATTTTAGATAACCCTCGTACTGATTTAATTTTGGGATGCTTACCCCAATTGAAACATTGCACTAACGAAGAAATAGCTGCATGGGAAAATTTAAATGCAGCTAATGCAACAACCAGACAAGTGTGTGGCGATCACCAGTAGCCAAGTAAAGTGATACTACAATGTGACAATAGTCAGTAGAAGTCTATTGAGGTACCCAAAACCAAGTTATCAGTAGTCTTTGACAAAAATTAGATACACTAATTTTTAGAAACTTCTTGCGTCATAACCATGAGTCAAAGTTTGTAACGCAACACAGGAGGGGAGGGTGTGTGTCAAAGACTCAGTTATATAGGAATGAAGACCACCCTGAAAGAGTGGTCTACCTCAAGTAGAATAGAGGTAACCCAGTGCCCCTACATGAGGGCAGGGTAGGTGTAGGGAATAAATAAGAAGGGGAACTATTAAATAGTTCTCTCATGGGACACGGAAGTGTCAACCAGAGAGTAAGCACTCTGGTCACGGCATAATCACGCCAACGTGATAGACACGGAGAACTAAACTGAAACTCAAGAGAGGCCACTACTCTAGCGTGCTGAATGATGCCGCACGCAAAAGCCGTAGTGCGCCCCAAGTCCTTCCGCGTACTGTGTAAACAGCACGGGAGGAATGATCAGACGGGACACAGACTTCGTAGTGAACGCATCGCTTAGCGTCGATGCTTATTTCGTTAGCCGAGTAGATAGATTAGCAGTAGGGTTAGGAAACGACTAGTGATAGGCAATTCTGTGCATTTATGCTTGTGTGATTGGTTAGCGACTGTTTGTTGTACATTGATGTGATGCAAAGAGCCAGTGACAATAAAATGTGTAATCAATTCCTCTCGTACGACTAACAAGTCTTTTTGTGTGGTGCGAGAGAAGTTATCCCGGAATGCCTGTGACATCGGTTGATGACAATGGTACTGGTGATATTCCTAATGACTTATGTAACTTACGTAAATCACTGTTGATTGCAATTCCCAAAACACCAGGAGCATTGGAATGCGATCACCAACGAACAATCAGCAAAATGAACCATATCATAAAGATTTTACTAAGAATCGCCATGTATAAGCTTAGGTGGAAAATAAAACAAGAATAGGTGTGGGTTTGTAGAAGGCTGAGAACAATAATAGAGCGTTCAATAGAAGTCACGAAAGACCTTTATCTTTGCTACATTAATTACATGCAAGTTTCCGATAGAACAAGATGAAAATGCTGGCAGATCTCCAATTGGATGGTAAAGATCTTAGAGTTATAAAGAACGTGTACTGGTAACAAGCAGCTGCCATAAAAATTAATAATGAAGTGGGTCAATTATAACCTACTGGGATAGGTGTGCGACAGTGATGTGTAATTTCTCCAGATCCGTTCTACCTTTATAGCGAAAGTAATATGAGAAATTTAGAGGATGCAGACAGGTAAATATCTAGATGGCTTGGCTGAGTGGCATAATCAAGACAAAAACACAAAGCTATTCCACGACTCTGGTGATCGTGACACGAGAAAACATAACCGCACACGATTATCGACATGGCACATAATGTTTATGTCTTGCCGTCTGCCTAGGCAGTAACAAGAGTGTCTGAATACCTGCAGGGATTGCGCCTGACGAGCGCTGGGGCAAGCTTATTTTATAACAGTTGCTATGTTTAATACTGCCACATTTGCTGATACACCTTTAAGCCATTTGTATTACAGTTATTGTTGGAACGGATTTAATTTGATCACGACTCGTGTGTGTGATTGTGTGTGTTGTGTGTGTGTGTGTGTGTGTGTGTGTGTGTGTGTGTGTGTGTGTGTCCAAGCGCGCATATATATATATATATATATATATATATATATATATATATATATATATATATATATATATATATATATATATATATATATATATATATTAATCAACACACATTACATTAATTTTTCCTTACTATGTTTTTGCCGTTTCGTCTTCCGCACCTCTGTCTCGTTCCACAACTCCAGTTTTCCGTTATTAATTGTTGTATTAATCTACTTCTCCGAGGTCGGGATAAGTATTCTTTTATTTTCTTCATTCTTCATTATTTTGTTTTTCTTGAGTCTGATAAATAGTTCGGTCAAAATATTTGCCTGAGAGTGTGTGTGTGTGTGTTTGTTTTTCTATTCGTCGATATTCCTAGTTATAATTTATGTTTTCACTGAAACAAGTTGCGGCGTGTGTATTTGCATCCTGTACGTGCACGGGAATGGCCACCTGTATTTACCTTTATTTGCCATAGGTATACATCCCCTCCGGCTCCGTGGCCGAGGAGTTAGCAGCTTTCTCCGCTAACCCCGAATAATCTCATCACGTGACGCGACGAGAATTAGCAGTGGTTCGAATCGCAAAAGTGACTTATGAGAGTAGGGAGCCGGTCGCTCAGAAAGTCGTGGCGTGCTGATGAGCGTAATCTAGCCTAGGAATCAACATACAGCTGAAAGATGCAGGTGTTGACCGCAATATCCTGAAACAGGATGGAAACGCGGAAAAAAGAAAAAAACATCCCCTGCCGGGCTCCGTGGCGATGACTTTGCGGACACAATTCGTAATGCCGCTTACCCGCGGTCGAAACACAACGGTGACCGATTTGGCAGCAGACTGTGTCACTCTGGTTGTAACGTGTTAGTATGGGGCAAGCAATGGCAAACTAGTGAATGCAAAACTTGCCAAGACATCAACAACGACTGTAAATTGCTGGTGTTGACTGCAACGTCTTGTAAAGAATATGCAACTAAAAAAAAAACATAAACAATACATCCTCTGTCGCGAAGGAGTTACTGGCGCAATTCTCCATCCCACATACCGCGTTCGAAACACAGCTGCGGGCGAATTGGAAGCAGACCGCCTTATGCTGGTATGATGATTGTCGGTTGTTTAGAATGCAATGGAAAGCTACTGAAAGTAAACTTGCCAAGACATCCCAAACAATAAAACAAATGCTGTGCTTGACTGCGTCGTCATGTAACGGACATACAACTAACGTGTTTATACAGCCAGTATTTGTTGAATAATTTAACGCATCAGAAGACACCATAGCCGGATGTGGAAACAATGTGGCTGTACTTCATCTTCACAAACGGCGAAGGCCACGGGGCAAAGTAATTAGGCAATACATGTTGTCGTGAGGGTGTGTACTGCTTCGTTAGGAATATTTGAGACAGGTTGTTGCTCCATGCAGAATTGACTACATCTGTGTGTGGGAGGGGTGGCGTGGTGTGTGTGTGGGGGGGGGGGGAGGATGGGTGGGGGGTCACATCACCTGTTTAACAAAGATCTTACAATTAAATGGCCGTATGTTAAACACGTTCTTTGTAACACTTTAGCAGGGTGTTTGTTACTTCCAAATGTAACAAAAACATAACTTGGTAAGGCTTTCACATACACGAGGTCACGATGTAATGAGGTAGGGTGACATTTCACATAAACCTACAGCTTCGCCGTTGAATTCCCATTCAAACAGATTTGTATTTCTAATTCACCTGGCCTCCCAGGTCGACCAAGTCTAAAATAGATAGCAGGAACTGTCATGGGAAGTACAGGCCTCCGGCATTATAATAACAACATCATCAGTCGAGTGTTGATTGGTTGATAAAAACAGGGGCGATAACATCCTATATCCAATACGCCACGTTAAACAGGTAAACAGCTGCTAGTGACATTTTGTTGTTGTTAAGTAGGTTAGCTACTACACACATGTCACGGTACACTTACTACGCATGTGTAATTAAAATGCTGATATTGATCCCTATAATGAAACAGTAAGTACTCTACCTGCTGTCAGGGAGCGGGTCGTACGTGAGTGGAACTCACATCCGCATGATAGTTGTGTAGTGTGCGAAGCACGAGTTTCTATCGAATTCTGGAGAAGGGAATTATCTCCTGGACTGAACATTTCGACGAGGACCTGGTCGAGGTTGGATCGGTCGAGAGTCCGCGTAGGAAATGGCGAGATTCACCTCGTCGCCAGATATATCATAGTTTTATTGTAGTGACATTAAATAATTTAAATGTGTAAGTTAATTCTATTTGTGCTTGTGTAAAGATAGATGATTTGAGTTAGTACGGAGTTCTGTTCAATTACTGCAAGTTGATGTTTTATCCTTTGAACTCTGGTTTGATAGTCGACGAAAGTATAAGAGAGTGAGCTACAAGTAGCCAGTAAGAATAGACAAGACGTAGATTTATTAAATATCACAGGATGTCACCTAACAAAAATCTAACAGTTCAACAGGGTAAAACAGACCAATCATGATGCCAGCTTTCAATCCATCACACAAGAGAGAAACATGTCGCATCATGACACCCAGTCAGCAGCGACATTTTCAAACAGGGATTACCACAACATTAGTCCCGAGTTAAGAATCCTTCATCTATGGAAAACAATTACCTTACACGCAAATACATTCGTGTATGCTCTCGGCAAACAGACCCCAGCTTTATGTTAACGCTGATTACGTTGTTCTATTCTAGTTGTTCATTACAACAGCTGGCGAAACAGTTTGAAAAACACACACTAACAGAGGCAAGTTTTGTACGAGTGACATTCAAACTGCTCATTGCCCGATTAATTAGTGGTGTATGTTGAAGGAACATGAGAATATTTTAACTGTTGAAATACGAAATTATCTTTCAAGGGCATTCGTGTAGATCAGGGGTGGGTAAACTACGGCCCGCGGGCCGCATGCGGCCCGCCAAGTGATTTTATGCGGCCCGCGAGGCCATTTAGAAATAAACATTTTTAATTCGTTTTTAAATTATTTTGTTGAATTTTACAGAATTTCATGTACCGTTATGATGAGTGTCAATAACAAACGTAAGATTGAAGATGAATGCCGTGTTTTTAATGATGAATGGACAACTAAGTATTGTTTTATAAAAGTTGGTAGCAAATCAGTTTGCTTGTTGTGTCGCGAGTCAATGGCTGTCTTCAAGGATTACAGTTTTAAAAGACATTATCAAACAAAACATTCCGATTTTGGATACAATTTACCGACCGAAGAGAAGGACAGGAAATGCCTTGAGTTGGTGAACCGTAACTGAAGCTAGTCTTGTGCTGTCACACAGAATTGTAAAACAGAACAAGCCATTTTCTGATGGCGAGTTCATCAAGGAATGTTTGCTAGATGCAGCAAACATTATGTGTCCATAACAAACAAAAAACAGATTTGACAACATTACTTTATCAAGAAGAACTGTGGTCAGACATGTTGACAAGATCAGTGACAATTTTATTCATAAACTTCAAGATGCAAGTAAACAATTTTTGTGGTACTCTCTTGCATTGGATGAGAGTACCGATGTACATGATACTGCCCAATTATTGATATTTATACGTGGAACAAACACTTCTTTCAAACTTACTGAAGAGTTACTGAGTGTCGAGTCACTCAAAGACACAACCACAGGCCATGATATATTCAATGCTGTTACTAACTGTATTGAAAAAACTGGGTTGGTTTGGAACAAGATGGCAAGTGTTACAACTGACGGAGCTCGTGCTTTGACGGGGGAAAAATGTAGGTCTGGTAAAGTTGATAAGATTAAAGCAGAATATCCAGACCACACATTATTACCACTTCACTGTGTGATTCATCAAAAAAGTATGTGTAAAACTGTTTTGAATATCAAGCATGTTATTGACCCAGTTGTCAGTGTCATCAACCTCATCAGATCAAGAGGACTTAATCACTGACAGTTCAAGTCATTACTTGACGATTTGGAAACTGAACATTCCGATGTTCTGAACCACACCAATGCTCGATGGCTGAGTCTCGGCAAGGTGTTGAGGCTGGTGTGGGAACTCAGAGAAGAAATAGTGATGTTCCTAGAGATGAAGGGCATTGCATGTGACTTTAATACTAACATTGTCAATGAAGAGTGGCAGTTAGACTTTATGTTTGCCATTGAAATTATGGAAAAGTTAAATGAACTGAATGTCAAACTTCAGGGCAATGGTGTGTTTGCACATGAATTGTATGTATATGTAAAATCATTTCAGGCAAAACTCTCACTGTTCTCCAGACAAGCAAGTGAAAACAGATTTTGTCACTTCCTATTGCTGAAACAAGAAATCATTTCTGGTGAAATGACTGAAAAATACAAAGCCCAATTAGATGCATTGATTGAAGAATTTGGATGGAGATTCCAAGAAATTAGAGCCATAGTTCAATATTCTCAGTTCAGCTTTTAGTGCAGAAGCTGATACAGCCACAGAGGACATACAAGTTGGAGCTGCTTGACTTGATCTGAAAGAGAAATTCAAGACAGATGGTTTGCTGGATTTCTATGGATCTTTATCACAAGAATCATTTCCCAACTTGAAAAACTTTGCAGCTAAACTTTTATCATTATTTGGATCAACATACATTTGCGAACAAGCATTCTCTTGCTTTAAGATCAACAAATCTAAGAATAGGTCTTTATTGTCGGACTGCAACTTGCATGCTGTCATGCGAATTTTTCAACAAGTATACTTGCTCCAGATTTAAAGAATATTGTAAAAAATTGCAAGCAGTTAAATACATCTCATTAGAAATCAACAACTGTAGTGACAATGTAGTCACTGTGTGTCTAAATTAAAGCCATTGATATATAATAAAGAATATTTTTTATAATAACAAGTTGTAAAATCGTGTTAATAAATTAGTAAAAGTTTTTGTCCATATTGTCAAATATAATGTATAAGTGTATAAGTAAAATATAATTGCAATAATTAGTTATTTATACTGCTTAATAACCTAGTCTTGCACTCTGCGGCGATAGGCAGATGATCTCATCAGTAGAGACAATGGCTATGGCCACCGACTAGTGCAGTCACTGCCCAGAAGGAAAGCAATGGCAAACTACCTTCTGCAAAACTTGCCAAGAAACCATAACAACCATGAAAGAAATCATAATAAGAAAGAGATCTGGTGGCGAGACCCCCAGGCCAGGCAGATCAGATAACACTGGGGAAGAGTGTGACGCAGGGACCAGTACTAGTAATCGTGATGACGGAGTTAATCCTGACTGTGTTACCAAGGAAATCCCCTGTGTCAGACTAAGAAACAGAGTGAGAATGGCAACGTGGAATGTGAGAAGTTTGTATGAGGGAAAGCTTAAAGTAGTGTGTGATGAGATTGAGAGGTTAAACATTCAAATTTTAGGAATTAGTGAACATCGCTGGAGCGGCAAGGGACATTTTACGACTGAAAATGGAAGTATTTTCATTTATTCTGGTAGAGATGTCGGAGGCCAGAGTGGAGTGGCATTTTGTTTAGATAAGACAACTGCAAAAACGTTAATGGGATATAATCCAGTTAGTGATAGAATCCTCACTATTAGACTTAAAGGCCGTCCAAAATAACACAACTCTCATACAGATATATGCACCTACTTCAACAGCAGAGGAGGACGAAATTGAAGATTTTTACAACACACTACAAGACACATTAAATAAGATTGGTCATAATGATATAGCAATAATAATGGGAGATTTTAATGCAAAAGTAGGTGCAGGAAGAGCTGAAAATGAGAGACACGTTTTAGGAAAATTTGGATTAGGAAATAGAAATGATGCAGGTGACAAATTAATTGAATTTTGCACAGAAAATGAGTTAACGATAGTCAACACACTTTTTAAACAACATCCAAGAAGACTCTTCACATGGAAGTCTCCAGACAGTTTTACCAAAAATCAGATAGATTATATTTTAATACATAGAAGATGGAGATCAAGCATAACATCTGCAAAAACCCTACGAAGTGCAGACTGTGATACAGATCATCAGTTATTAGAAGCAGATCTGAAATTAAAACTCAAAAAGCTTACCCCAGGACCAAGGCCACTTCGTTTTGATCTCACAAACATACCAGACGCATACAACATAGAAGTTAGGAATCGCTTTGGGGTCATGATGTCTGTACAAGAAGAAATGACACCTGATGAACTGGCAGTACAAGCTAGAGATATCTTGATAAATGCCGCCAAAGATCTAATTCCGACCAAGAAAAAGCAACTTAAGCCATGGATTACATTAGACACGTTAGAATTAATAAAACAACGAAGGGAGCTGAAACAGAAAGGAGATGAATCAATTAACCACAGGATGAAGTATAAATCTTTAACTCGAGAAATAAGAAAGAACACAAGAAAGGACACAAATCACTATATACAAGATTGCTGTACCAGAATAGAGCAGTATCATAAGGCTGGAAGAGATTATGAAATGTTCAAAGAAATGAAGTTATTGACAAGAAATGTTCAACCTCAATTGAATGTTATCTGTGACAGGATGGGAAATACCTTAACAGAATCTAGACAAATTCTAGAAAGATGGCAGGAGTACCGCAGTGGAATGTATGATATGAGTGACAGTGAGGATATGAATGAGATACATGAGCCAACGACAGCAGAGACAGAACCTGAACCCTCATTAGATGAAATTGCTTGGGCTATAAAGCACCTGAAGAATGGTAAATCTCCTGGATGTGATGAGATACCAGCTGAACTAATTAAAGCGGGAGGAGAAGAAAGCATACACATATATCATGCATTATGTACAAAGATTTGGAAATATGGTATATGGCCAAAAGATTGGAAGAGAACTATCTTCATTCCAATACCAAAAAAGGGCAACCTGAAATTATGCACCAACTATAGAACTGTTGCCCTGATCAGTCATGCAAGTAAAATCCTACTAAAAGTCATAATTGCAAGACTTCGTAAGAAAATGGAAGAAGAGATTAACGTAGTTCAAGCTGGATTTAGACAAGGAAGAGGAACAAGAGATCACAAATTCAACATGCGTTTAATAATAGAGAAGTGCAGAGAATTTAATGTAAACCTATACTCATGTTTTGTGGATTATTCAAAGGCATTTGACTGTGTACACCATCAGAAACTTTGGGAAATCATGAGGACTATGGGCTTTCCATCACATGTGGTACAACTCATAAAAATGCTCTATCTAGACCAACAAGCAGCAGTTAGAATAGATGGCGAGGCATCAGATTGGTTTGACATCAAGCAAGGAGTCCGTCAGGGCTGCGTGCTGTCACCCTATTTGTTTAACCTGTACGCCGAAAATATAATGAGAAATGTAAGAGATGATATAAACAGGGAGCTATATGATGCCCTAAATATCGGCGGTCATGACATACCAGAGATTCGATATGCTGATGATACAGTATTACTATCCACAACACAGAATGGCATAGAAAACCTAATAGCCTCAACCCAATTGAATAGTGAAAATCACAACTTATATCTTAACATAGCAAAAACAAAGATAATGCATACAGATAAAACTACTATGGAGAAAGAAATATACATTAATGGGGGAAAATTGGAGGTGGTGGAAAATTGTGAATATCTTGGGTCATTGATTACCAATAACGGTGACACAATGAAAGAAATTAAACGGCGACTATCCATTGCTCTTCAAAGACTAAAACAGATGAATAAATTATGGAGTGGGACAGACAGAACTACAAAAATTAGATTTTTAAGAGCATGCATCTTTCCCATTACAACATACGCCTGTGAGACATGGACACTTACTAAACAAGCTGAACAGAGCATAAACGCCTTTGAATATAAATGTTATAGACGAGTTCTAAGAATATCTTGGGTAAAGAAAAGAACAAATGCATCCATACTTCAAGAGTTGAATATTGAGGAGGGATGGCTATTAAAGACGATAAAACAAAGAAAATTGAAGTATTTTTGTCATTTGAAACGTCACGAAGGTTTGGAGAGAACAATAATGGAAGGGTATATGCCTGGGAAGAGAGGAAGAGGAAGGCCAAAGAGAAGATGGGTGCAGGATGTGGCGGATGATCTCCAGATGGGTGTATCAGACGCGGGACATCTTGCTTGTGATCGAGAAGCTTTCCGGAAGGTTGTTATGGCAGCGAGGTTCTGCAAAGGACATGCTACTGAATGAATGAATGAATAACCTGTAAATAATTAATAATTACTTATGATAGGTTGCTGTAAACAAAATGGATATATATATACATATATATATATATATATATATATATATATATATATATATATATATATATATATATATATATATATATATATATATATATATATGCGGCCCGCCAATAGCTTTACATTTGTCAATGCGGCCCTCCTCACGAAAAGTTTGCCCACCCCTGGTGTAGATGATTAAATTCCTTGGGGATTACGTGTATTGTGTGGAAGGACAGATTAAATCATCTCAGCTTATAGAGAATGATGCTGCACATACTATGTTTGTACTGATATGTTTAACTACAATATACCTTTCTATATAAGTTACCGGGGTGTTAGGGGCTGTGGCTGATACTCAGCACTCCCACGAAAGGCCAGGCGGTCACATAATCAAATTGCATCTGGTGCCATTTGTAATTAGACTCTTCGCATGATGTTGACGATGAAGAGGAGGGACGCATGGGAATGTCCCAAGTGCTAAGATACGTCGGTTCTTGTCTCAGCTCAACTCCATTATGTTTCAAAGTTTACTGTGAAATTTTCTGGATGAAACATGCACCCCCATAATGATTCAATAACCTTTGTATATAGTACACTGAGCCGGTCTGCGTCGCAAAGGTCTGACGGATGCGATTCGTAAACCCGCTTACCCGCGTTCGAAACAGCTGCGACCGTTTGGCATTAGACCGCGTTTTACTGGGTTTTAACGACTTGGTATGGGCGCCGGTCGTTCAGAAAGCAATAGCAACTACTGAAGGTAAACATGTCAAGACATCAACAACAGCAGTAAAATACCAGTGTTGACAGCGATGTCCTATGAAAAGGATATTTTAAAAACAAAAAGGATATTGAAGCTATCTATGATCGCCAAACAATGCCTGTATTGTATATCCGTAACATTCTTTGAAGTAAATGTTATTTCCTCAGCGATACTAGTACACCAAAGTACAATATCCCTTTCTCTTCTTTCTTCTCCAACCTCCCTTCTCTGTGTTCTGTTTCTTCTCCATGTCCTTCCCCGCGCTGTGGCTTAGAGGATGGTGAGACGCGCAGTTTCATAAATCCCCTACACACGGGTCGGGGGATCGAATTCAGCTACTGGCGATTTGAAGCAGACCGCTTTGCGTCGCTTTCAATGGTATGAGGCGTCGGCCATTCAGAAAGTTAATCTTTGAACCAGTTGAGGCCACGGAAACAGTCACACAAATGCGTGTGTTTATTTGTGTGGCCATTCAGAAAGCAATAACAAACACGGAACTAAACTTGCCTAGTAAATTACAAACATCTAATAAATGCTGCTGGCCTGGGGTTAGCGACTTTCTCCGTAATCCCGTATACTCTCGTGAGTAACGTGACGTGCATGAGAGTCGGTGGCGGTTCTCTCCACTTCAGTAACTTACGGGGTATGTGAGCCGGTCGCTCAGAAAGCAATAGCAAACTACTGAGCGTAATCTTGCCAAGAAATCAACAATCAGCTGAAAGATGCTGATGTTGACAGCGATGTCCTGTAAAAAAATAATAAAATAAAATAAATGCTGAGAGGATAGCAACATTCTGTAAAGTACATGCAACTATCTTTTAAAAAACTCTCTCTTCTAATTATTCTTCACAATATCCTCCAGCACTTCTAATGTATCTTTCCCCTATCTCCCCCTCCCCCACCCTTATTTCCCCTTCCCATCCATCTTGTGTTTATTCATACGCCTCAATGCCTCTGTCGTCTGATATTTTAATACAGTTGATGTGTCTTATACCATTATTTGTTGCATTCCTGGTCTGAACAACACATTTCGGGGCATGAACCCGCGAACTTTAGAACCGTTTCGCTACGATAAAATATCCATATGACGTAATTGGGACAAGAACACAGACCTGCTCCACAACTAGTATTGGTGTATGGCGGGTATTCATGATCGCCCACGCTGAACGATATGGCACACGATGAATGAGGGTGCACTGGAGGTGCTGGCTGCAGAGATGGGGCTACACTGGTTAGAACCATAGGTCTACACGCATGCCAGCATACATCGCGACTTCATGAACATGTGCTTATATTATACGATCCGGATGAATGCGTGGCTGCGCTCAATACAGAAATTCACGGTTATGACTTGCTTTGAGCTCTCGTGCAGTGGCTTGCTAGTGTATGAAGTAAAGAGAAGGCTAACACTTTTGCGCACTTTGTGGCTTTTGCAGATGGTATGCCAATCTACAAGGCGAGCATGGTGGTTAAGTGGCAGCTAAGGATCCCTCTTGGCGCGATATGTTGTGAAGGATATACGGTAACATACAAAATACAAGACCCTTATACAAGCCTTAAGGCAAACTGAGAGCATGGTGCTAAACCCATAGTTTTATAGACCAATCAGAACTCTGCATGTGATGTGGTCAGTACGGTCATTTTATTTTGATTAGAAACTCTGAAACTTTGATCACCATGTTGGCGGTACTCATAATATACGTTGCTGGCCACATTTTTGGGCTTGTCTCTATGAGAATGTTGACGTGATCAATATCACGCTGCCTACCTTTACCTCTCAGTAAATTTCCTGATATAATTTGGGTCGACGTGATGGGGAGAGGGGGGGGGGGGGTGTCATATGGTCAGTATTGCGCCCCTCCAGTTACCTTCCCAAGATAATCTTGGTATCTGTTTTAGACCAGGTAGATCTCGGAGTCCAGTTCAATTGTTCTTAACAATCCGAAATCTTCCAGCTTACGATATAAGTGGCGGTATGTTCAGTTGTATTAAAGCATAATTGGCATGCACTGATGTGCGCAATTATCGTGCATCCCGCCGTTACAGTCGCAATGAAATAAATTAGCTGCAAGCGAAATTCGCTGATGTTGAGTAGTCTAGAGGTCTACTGTATACCTACCATGGCATCGAACCCATGACCACCACAACAGCAACTACGCTAATGCAGCACCCTAAATTCGGAATCATACCGAGCTGTAACAAGACCATCAAAATAAATATGACAGAAACACATGTTCTATAGATATTAAAAGATTTACCTAGAAAGTTTCTTTCCATTGTTTTGACGATCAGAAATCCCAGATTCGTCATGTGTAGTTAAGTCGTAAAATCCATTTTTTGAATTTTCACTTGTCTCCATTGTAGTCATGAAACTGTTGACGTTATGCCTATTAACGGTATTGAAAAACTATATATATATATATGGTTATTGCAAGTAAAAATTGTGTAATCAAAAGCAACATTAAAGTGAGTGGAACCAGTTTGAAATAAGTGAATGTATTTAGTTTTTATTATAACATTACCTCTACCCCGTTCATCCTTAAAGAGAAGTTATATTAGGTTCCATCCCTGGCTCAGATTAATAATCATGTGACTAAGTCAGGCATAAATATCGGAAGCATACCTGCCTTCACCATTCTAAACTTGCTCCGTGAGTCCGTTTACAATCACGTCATGTGTGAGCTGTTTGCCCTCCAGCCAGCGAAACCTCGCTGTGACTGCCTCTGCTACCATCCTTTACACTAGATGTTGTGGTATCATATGCCAGTCTGTCCTGCACTAAACACAGTCCATTAACCTAGGCTATAAACCCCCAGGCGCTTCTTTTGCCTTCTAGCACAGAGCCATCTGAGTAAATGATTACATTGTCTGGGCGTGAAGTATCATAAAACATTTGTTGCAACTGTTGTCCCTGTACTCCCGGTCCGATGCGATAATGACCCTGTATAGGTCTGACATTTACTTGGACATTCTGACCCATTCCTCTCCTCGCCCAATTGTTTGAAGCATGCACATTTCTCTGATGCCCGAGCCATCCATGATATTCCTCTAATCAGCCTGTGGTCCTTAATACTAATCCAGGACTTCATGCAGGGTGTGTTCTTTGTTCAAGGCCACTTGGAGACAACTAAGTCTCAAACACCTTGAGCCTGTCCACAATCGTTGGTAAAGCTAGGATGTAACGCATACACACTACCACTGTGTCCCATGTTCATCTAAATTACATAAATAAACACACATAGTATTATTTGGCGCTCACAGAAGGAGAAGAAGGAAAAAAATAAAATCATAAAATTTGAAAGCTATAGTTACCGACCGGGATCGAACCTGTCACCTCCAAATGACGACGGCGCCTCGCTGCAGGAACAAGTGTACTTCGACGCACGACCAACTAGACACTCCAAAAAAAGTGGAATACGGACAGAATTCGTATCAAACCATTGAGACAGCACCATAGCTCTCATAATTTATATTAAACCAGCATAGGTCAAATAACAAACACATAAACACATCGGGGCCGTAATGCTGTTGTCAAGAGTATATGAAGAAACATTTAAAGAAGAGAGATGATTGGTCGGTTCTAATGCTATACACGTAAACACAAGAAATCAATGTGGGGAATCGTTGAGGCCACTAAGACAATTACATAAATAAACACACATAGTATTATTTGGCGCTCCCAGAAGGAGAAGAAGGAAGTAGAGACTAGGAGACGCACAAGACAACATAAAATTTAAAAGCTATAGTTACCGACCGGGATCGAACCTCCAAATGACGACGGCGCCTCGCCACAGGAACAAGTGTACTTCGACGCACGACAAACTAGACACTCCAAAAGAAAAGTGTCTTCATTTGTCATTTCTATCATACACATAAACCTAACAACTGTGGAATACGGACATAATTCGCATCAAACCATTGAGATAGCACCATAGGTCTCATAATTTATATTAAACCAGCATAGGTCAAATAACTAACAGACAAACACACCGGACCGTAATGCTGTTGTCGAGTATATATGAACAAACATTTAAAGAAGAGATATGATTTCCATGTTCATCTCAGGGTCACCCGCACAGATATGATTGTGTCATGCAATTAGTAAGCTGGCTTATCTCTGATAATGACTATGTACAGAAAAATAACAATAAGTTAACGTTTCATACAACAAAAGAAGAATCTTGTTTGTTACAACTACAAGCAATAGCATTAGCTTACCCCTACTTATCGCTTTTTGGTAACTAACCAACTATTACACTCATGCCTATATACAGCTTTAAACAACTAACTAGTATGTCTATATACAGCTTTAAACAACTAACTAGCATGTCTATATACAGCTTTAAACAACTAACTAGCATGTCTATATACAGCTTTAAACAACTAACTAGCATGTCTATATACAGCTTTAAACAACTAACTAGCATGTCGGTACACAACTAACCATCTATCACACGCATGTCTATATAAAGCTTTACACAACTAACTTGTTATCACACGTATGTCTATATAAACCTGTAAACAACTAACTAGCATGTCTATACACAACTTACCAGCTATCACAAATACGTCTACATAAAGCTTTACACAACTCTCTAGCATGTCTATATAAAGCTTCAAACAACTAATTGCGATGTCTATACACAACGTAACAGCTACACATATGTCTATATAGAGCTTTACATAACTCACTAACATGTCAATGTAAAGTATTAAACTACTAACAAGCATATCAATATAAAGCCTTAAACAGCTAACTACGATGCCCATAAACAACGCACCAGCCATCAAATGTATGTCTACATAAAGCTTGAAACAACCAACCAGCTGTGGACGTGTATCCATAGAAATCTTTACACAAGCAGATGCACAGCTAGAGTGCGTTCACAAATGTTTGCCTTTATTCACGTTACATTTTTCTTAATAGTATCTGTTGCATTGTTATAAAAATTGTTTGGACTGCCACAGGGAAACACCAGCAAAGTCGCAGCTATTGAGACACCAGGAATTGGTAGAATCTTGACATTTGCAGAGATGTGCTGGTATGCTGACAGGGAAGAGACAGGGACAGTTTGGCTGAAGACTTACAGATGGCAGTAAACAGGGTGGCAGAGTGGTGCAAGGACGTAGGGGCCTCTATAAACCTAGTCAAGGCATCGTTTGTGTGCTACTCCATGGATAACCGGATCGTCAAGGCAGATGTACTATGTATTATATTGAATGGATTTCCTTTTAGTCGAGAGAGTAAATTGAAGTACTTGGGTATCACCTTTGACAGGTGTTTGTCTTTTAAGAATCATGTGGAGGTTTTGGTGGTGAAGGCTGGTAGTTAGGGGACTTAATGATTGAGGGCAATTGCAGCAACCGGGGTTGAGCAGAGAATGTGCTTTACAGGCTCTTTCAGCAGTCAATAATTTCTGTCATTTAAATGGTATGGGACTGCTGAGAGTATCAAAGACCCAGCTTGAAAGTTTGGAGCGCATACAGAATGCGGCCATGCGGGTGATCCTGGGTGTACAGAAGACACGCCAATTATTTGCATGAGGCATATCCCTGCGCTAACAACAATGGGGGACAGGTATATGGTCCTTCAAGCCAAATGGTGCCTGAGAGTTGCTGCAGATAAGGATCACCCCTGGCATGAAGCCATGGACATGGTCAAGGGTCATAGACTAAGGCCAGGCAGGTCATGGATAGTACAGAAAGAAATATCTAAACGTCAGGTTAATCATGAAAAAAAAAGTGGTTTAAAGCACCGGAAGACATGACGGACTGGCACAATGTAATAGTAACACTGGGTCGTGAGTTCAGAGAATGGGCAGCGGACCGCACAGAGTGTGAGGTACAACAAATGATCCAGAGTAACACACGGTGACATGGAGATCTACACCGATGGGTCAGTGGTGAGAAACAGACGCAGTGGTTGAGGTTTTATTGCGAAGGCTAATGGACGATTCTTAAAAAAGAGAGTCTGGCATATAGACTACGACCTCCAGCATGAGAATGGAAGCGGACGCAGTAACAGCGTTGGATTCATACAAGAGACAACATTGCAGTTATAAGCATATTTCAGGCGAACGAAAGAAGAAGAAGAAGAGGAGACCAATGCAACGCATATTGTATTCATTATAGACTCAAAGAGTAAGCTTAGTAAGGTGGAGAAAGTAATGTTTCGTGTGGAATGGTTATCTTCGCTTCAGATGTAACAGATTCTGAGAATTGTATGAATTGTTTTCCCTGGCCACGCCGGAGTGAAGGGGAATGAACTGGTTGATTGGCTGGCAGGGAATGCATCTCTTGGTGGTAGATTACCTATGGACAAGGGAGAGGTGGTCGTACGCCTGTCGAACCAGGTGGAGAAGGCGGTGAAACAGACTGAGAACCATTTTGTGGCAAGAATGAGATTGCGGGGGATCGGCGGGTATTCTGTGAGTATCTCAAAACAGAGAGGGAAGACCAGGAAAACTTTCAATCAGATTGCGGTGACAACGATTAGTAGTATGACTCTTCGCTGGCTGTTGAACCAGGGGACGGAGCGCGTATGGGAATGTCTTGAATGCAGTGATGTCGGTACTTAGCTCTACTGAACTGTACAATTTTTTCTGCATCTTATATTTACTCTCACTTAAAGAATATGTTTTTTATTTATACGTTACGTCTTTCTTTGTAATCGCGTATATTTTCGTGAGTAACGCAGTTGCACGAGAATCGGCAGCGGTTAGCGCCGTTCTGGTAACTTACGAAGGCTTGTTAGCCAGTCGCTCAGAAATCAATGGCAAACTACTGAGCATAATCTTGCTTAGTACATCAACAGCAGCTGAAAAATGCTGGTGTTGACTGCAACGTCCTGTAAGGAATATGCAACATTTTAAAAAAAAAAACATCAAGAGGCAACTGAAGAATGGAAAGCAGAGAAATGTCTTTGATGTTTTTGCGAAAACGTATTGAATCCACGCTAACAAGCTTGTTTTACAGTAATACAAGTCAATTTGGTTCACGACGCAAGGCGTATCCATATTCGAGGGTGCAATATGTAATATTAGTAAAGACATACAATTTACAGAGACATGGGGTAAATAAAGTAGAGTTGAAATAGATATGGACAGGAAAGTAGAAGGAATATATTTTTTAACTTATTTTTCATTTCCTTCTTTATTTCCCAGCTTCTGGTTAATAATGTGTACCCGAGGAGACATGTTACTAAAATGTAATAAGCTTTGTATATGGACTTTGTGAAAGCTTCAAAACAACTGTGTGTTAAATTGCGTATGGGGTGACCACAGATTATACCGCTATTCATTCCTCATGTGTCAATTTTTAAGGATCTGTTCAGCTGTCTGTCTAGTTTGTTCACACGTGCACATGGGTGATAAGATCACTTTGAGTCTGCGTAAATGATTGTCTACTTGCTGTGTCCTTTTCAGAGACAGAACATGATTGTCAACATCTTATATCACATAAAGGCACTCTCGATTCTTCATCCACACCCAAAGAAACATCCGTTGTGTGGATGGTACAGCATATCTTTTATTTCAGGCGAACCTGAGATAGTTATACATTATACCAAGGCAGTGGCCTGAACAAATATACATATGCCGCCGGCTCTACAATAATCATACACAATCACTTGCTCAAACTTCACACTTGCTATCTTCAACTAGCGCCCTTGCAAACTAAGCACTTGCACTCGGAAATACACAAGTGTCCTCTCTTGACAACTGCCCGGTCCCGTCTGACGATTTCCAACACGTTGGCTGGCTTTGTCGTCCTAGATCCCGTGCTGTCCGTAAAACCCCGTGATGTTCGCCAACCCCCCGTGCCGTCCTATAATTCTCGTAGTCCGTCCGTGCTAAGCTGGGTTGTACTAACGTCTGGTCAGTTCAGGGTGGTATCCCGTGAACTAGCGTCCCCTAATATCCTCTAGGTTGGTCCTGTCCTTGTCCTAGTTATGAAACTCCGTGTCCCCACTTAAGTCATGTCTCTCGTTTATCTACTGTCCTGTAGATGTTCTGTCTTATGACTCTTCTAAGTCCTGACTTGTGTTCTGTCTCTACCCTATCTACTACCCTGTAGATGTCCTTATCTAATGTCCTATATGTCGTTACCTATATTCTGTCCCTTGTCCTTTCTATGTCCTGCACGTACCTCCACAGCACCTTGACATACCCTCGTCCCTCCCCCCTATTGTGTCACGAAATCAAACATAGTGGGTGTGACACAATGTCGTAACAGCATATAAAAAATTAGTCGGAACTAATTTGTCAGTGTGGTGTAGGAGTTAATTACTCTGTCTTAGGTAACACTCTGATTCACATGGGTATGACACCAAGTTGATATATTTACCCACTGGTCTATGATCAGTGTAACATACTTGTAATGTTGCTAAGAGTCACTACTCTTCCACATTGCACTATTGGAAGCTGTACCGAACCAAGGCCAGTTCGTCTTACAATTATGGCTAAGTCATAAAATGCGCTACCTCTCAAAACATCGAAAATAGATGTCCCGAGACAATTTGTTCCTGTTATGGAAACAAATCATGAATATATTATTCATGGCCCCCGTGAAATGTACATCAACATCTTTTACAAGTCTGTGTGCTGATCTCTACCTATCTGGCTTCCGCTTGCGGATAAACTCTCAACTGTGTTCTCATAATTCATGTAAATCTGTTGTGTCCCCTGTGACTGTGTAATCTCCCTTAATTTCAAATTGATGTTTGTACGTTTATCTGTTTGTGTTTTGTTTGTGTGCGTGTTGTATTATTCTTTATGTATGCTTACATTAGAAACATAGGTGAATGTTTATAATTCATGTACTTAAGGCTTTCAAGTGTCACAGGTAGGTTTCTCTACCTCACAAATGACGGCTTATGCTCAATTTCGGAGATGAGTTGCCGAACTGAGACACTGGAAAACATTACCATAGTTGCAATGTAATTGTAAATTAAACACAAATAAAACAATTGCACGCTCACATGTGTTACACAGAAGACGAAGACAAATTTTAAAAAAAAACATGTGTGCAAAAAAGTGCACCGATGTTCATCCATAACATTTTAATGCTGTCATTCCTTCTTTCTTTCACCTGTCGCCCTCTCATTTAAACAATGCAATATTAAAAATGTTTCTCTTATTGACATAAAATAAGCTCGTTTTAAACATTTAACGAGCTGACTTGCAGTATATTATAGTAGTAATTTATATAGTACAATAATCTATTTGCAGAATAATTTGATTGCTTCCGGCAATGCTTAGGGAAAAAACTATAACTGGCTTTCTGTATTTTGGTCTAATGAGAGTTGTTAACCAAGGAAATATAATTTAGCTAAACTAACTAGCTGTAGTATAAATGTGTTGGCTCCCTTAAAGTAGAATGGTGACACTAAATCTGAAAAGTTTTAAAAGTATTTAATTGTAAATTAATGCAATTTCTAGCCTAATTACGTACTATTACTAGCTTTTGAGAACGTTGTATCATTAGAGACATGTCGATTATTATTCAACTACTTTGTAGGTGTTAATGATTTAAATATTACATTAATTCTAAATGTAGCTAACTAATTTTGAACATTTCTAAGACTATTTTTATTACTTATTATTAACTTTCTATGAATATATTCTAACTACAAAGCAAATTTGTTTGACAGTGCAACTTCAATCAAATTAAGTTGAATTTAGTACATGTTATGGTTACTATAATAACACTAACAATATCTATGTACATTAACTAATCTGTAGTAGCTCCAGGTGACGGTGATGATGTAGCGTCCTCCTTCTCTTGAACTACAAAGTCTGAGGGTCTGATCAGCAAATCTGCTAACGTATTTTTAGTCCCTCGTATGTGTTTTACAGAAAATGAATAGTTCTGGAGTATCAGGGCCCACCGGTAGATCCGGTTGTTCTTTGGAAGCCCTTTTTCAATCACTGTCAACGGGGAATTGTCAGTTTCAACGACGAAATGTGTTCCGGCAAGATATCTGTTTAATTTAATAATACAATACACAATTGCTAGGGCCTCCAATTGAGACAAATCATATTTTGATTCTGTTGGAGTCAGTTTGCGAGTCACGTACACTATTGGATGAAAGATCCCATCGTAGGCCTGTAGGAGTACTCCCGAGATGTTTGGGGTACTCTCGTCTGTCCTGAGAGTATACGTTAATTCTGGATTAAGTAACTTCAAGATAGGGATGTTACTGAAATAATGCTTCAGTTGTGACATTGCATTATTTAAAGTAGCATCTTGTACATTGAGTTTTGCATTAGAATTTAACAAATCAGAAAATACACTGGTAATCTGTGCCAAATTCGGAATGAATTTGTTATAATAGTTTACTAATCCCAATAGGCTTCTCATTGCTTCTTAGTTGTTGGCATCATCATCATCAAGTGCCGTGCCGGCTGGCGTAGGCGTTCATGGCTCTCCATAGATCTCGGTCTTTGGTTTTCTGGATCAACTCTGCTTCTGATATTCCTACATGCCACCGTCTCAATCCATCCAGCATCATTTCTCTTGGTCTGCCTCTGCCTCTCTTCCCCTCGATCTTTCCAAGTGGTACGATGTTCTCCAATGCCTCTCTTCTCATCACGTGACCGAAGAAAGATGTTTGTCTCTGTCTTATTGTTGTATATAATGTTCTAGTTTCATTAGCCTGTTTCAGGCAGTCGTCGTTAGTTACTCTGGCAGTCCAAGAAATTCGCAACATTCGTCTCAGGAACCACAACTCTGTTGCTTCTAATTTCTTCTTAATTTGTTCATTTACATTCCAAGATTCACTGCCATACAGCAAAAGTGGTTCTACATAGCATTTAAGCACTCCTTTTCTTACATTCAGTGATAGCGACTTATTGCATAAGATACTCTTCATGTTCTGAAATGCGGCTTTTGCCTGCCCTATTCTGCTCCTAATCTCTGTTGTAAATCTTCCATCTGATGTTATAAATGCCCCTAGGTATCTAAAATTATCCAGTGGTTAAGGATTTACCCTTCTATTTCTATGTCACATTTTGGTGTCACCATTTTCTTTGATATTTACTGTTTTCTTGATATTCAAGGAGAGTCCTTTCCTTGCACTCTCTGTTACTACAACATCTAATAATTGTTGTAGGTCTGTTGAATTGTCCGCCACCAATACTGTGTCAACTGCATAGCATATATTATTTATATTATAACCTCCAACTAGTATTCCTGGCATCTCTTTGATGTCTCTCATTATTACTTCGCTATACAGGGAGAAAAGATCTGGTGACAAGACACACCCTTGTCGTACTCCTAGCTTTATGTGTTCGTAACTACCCTCTTTATTTCCCATTTTAATTGCTGCTACTTGGTTACAGTAAACATTCTTTATTATTCTTAAATCTTTTCCATCAATGTTGATATCTTCCAACATTTTAATCAGTTCATCATGTTTTACTTTATCAAATGCCTTAGTATAATCTATGAAGCATAAATATATGTCCCTCTGTTTCTTTTGGTTTTTCTCATTATGATTCTGAGTAGAAGCTTAGTGATATGGTTTATAAGGTTAATTGTACGAAAATCTTCACAATCAATTGCTACTGGTCTTTTTGGTATAGCTATTAATACAGATCTCAGCATATCACTGGGTAAATATCCACTGCTGTAAATATCATTCAACATTTTGGTTAATATATCTACTCCAAATTATCCCAATACTTCTAATTCTTCTATTGTGATTTCATCTGGCCCAGCTGTTTTTCCTTTCTTCATACGTTTCATAGCGTAAGTGACTTCTTCTTTCAGAATAGGTGGACCTTCTAAGTTACTATCTTCTGTTTATTCTTCCCTTTCTCCATCATATAATTCTCTTATATACTCATTCCACCTCTTCATTATAGCACCTTCCTCTAATAATATCTTTCCTGTTTTTGATTTCAAACACCCTGTATTTATTCTTATTTTTCTTCATGTAAGCTCACTTATTTGTCTGTGCATATTTTTTGTATCTTTAATGGAATTTAATTCAATTCTTTTGCATTGCTCGTTTAACCAACTTTCTTTAGCCTTCCCACATTTATCTTTTATTTCTTTATTTATCTTAGCGTATTCTTGTTTGTCATTTTTACTCTGTTTTCTTTTGTCCATCAGTTTTAAGATTTCTTCATTCATACATTTTTTCTTAGCTATTTTGCCTCTCTCCGGTAATACTTCTTTGCTAGTTTGATGAATGGACTCCCTTAACATTTCCCATTGTTCATTTATATTCTGTATTTTAGCTATTGCATTGTACCTATTTTTCACAGTCATTCTGTATTGTTCTTGCATTTCGTTATCTATTTTCAGAACCTCTTTATTAAGTCTCATGTTCTTAACCATGTTTCCCCTCTCTTTAATCTTAGTTTTATTTGTCCACATAGTGGTACATGATCACTATCACGGTCAGCACCAGGCATTGTCTTTACATTAATTAAAGCATTTCTAAATCTTTTATTAATTAGTATGTAGTCAATTTGGTTGCGTATATTCTTATCAGGGCTTTTCCATGTGTACAGTCGTCTTTTATGGTGTTTAAACCATGTGTTTCCAATTATCATATCATTGATATTTGCCCATTCTATTAGCTTTTCCCCTTGTTTCATTTCTTGTTGGCATAGTGAGATTCAAAATCTTAGTGACAATCTTTTCATCACTTTTTAAGTGGCTTTTTGATATTTTATGGTCTAGAAAGTCAATTTCTTCCAATGCCAACGCTACCTTAGTTGGTTTGACCGTAAGCGCAAACTTTGTTATGTTCGAAATATGTTTTAACTTTTTCATCCAAATAAGAAATATAGATGGTAAATTAATGCAAAATGAAAATTTTCCATTCAAAATCTTATTCAAAAATAATGGATAATTATAGTATATTTCAACATTCGCCAGCAACATTAGGATAATACTCGATGCACCCATGATTGGTGTTGGTTGCAGTTGGTATGTACACCATGCTGTCCATATAATCTTTAACACCTTTATTGATGTAATCGTCATGAAAATGATTATGTGCCATATTAATAAGTTCCTATTTTGCTGTACATCAGTATTATTACGTCCCTTGACCCACATGTCACAATGGACTGTGTTACTGCTCGTGTGTTGCGGACTGTGTTGTCTGCTAGTATAAGACTGGTGGATATATGAGTTTTGTTGTGAGTCCGGTGTGTGGGTTGTCTGTTGTGTATCATGTCTATTTTTGTCAGTGTTGTCATGTGATGTTGTTATACTGGTAGTGCAACTTCCTATTGTTTTAGTAGTCTGGTGTCTAATAATTTTGTGTATATCGTCACAATAATTTGCCTGAAAAGAATTTGATTTATGCACCCTTTCATGTTGTTCTCTAGTGTTTTGCATATTTGCGTCCCTTGACTTTATGCTTTGCAGTTGTTGTTCTTGCCCGTCCACTTTTTCATTAGTGGCAGTTACTTTTATCTGTGGTTTTCTTTTCAGATGTTTTTTCTCGCATGCCTTAATCTCTTTGCTTGTGCAGTATTTTAAGTCCGGTAAACACCCTATGATGAAATCTGTGAGAAAGGGTGTACATATTCGAGCTCTGGCCAGTGGGTATGTTTCGACATTGTCTGCAAATGTTCGGCAACTCACGAACTTGCCAGTATAATCTTCTGTATTGGCTAACTCCTTTTTTAAACCAACCAGTGTACATCCGGAATCAAGCAAGACTTGACAAGGTTTATCGTTAACCAACCCTGGTGGAAGGTTAATCATCCCATGTCGGAAATTATTGCATTGGCATTTTTATTGGAAATTGGGATTTTATGTCCACAATTCAAAATACCATCATCATGGAACTTATGACAAGTTTGACATCTATCATAGTTAAGAATATCAATTGCTGCTAACGTATTCTCTTCACATTCTTGCATTTGTTCTTCATCGCAGTCCGATGATGAGTCAACAAGCACTGCATTCACACTTCTCAATTTCTGGCGACCCTTACAATGTGAGCTTTAATGGACAATCGATTTACAAAAGAAGCATTTAACAGCACGACGGTATGTTGCTCGTTTATTTAGCTGTTTTTTATCATCATCTCTAGACGAGATGGATAATTTAGATTAGCATCACACATACCAAACTGATCGTGAGAGAATTTACAGTATGGACACTGTGGTGGATTAGGTCTTTGTTTCTCTCTATATTTGAATGGTCTTTGAGGTTTACTATTAGCTGCTGCTACTATGTTATTCTCATCGATGTTAGAGCTAAATGTGTCACTGTTGGAAGAAAAATAAGCTAACCCTCTCTTCTCCAATTTTTCTAATGAATCAACATCAGCTTGCTGTAAAAATTTAGCAAAAGGGCTTGGGATTGTTGAAATAATTTTGTCCATAATCATTAAGTCCCTAAGTTTTTTCATAGTTTTTGTTAATCTTTGCAGCGCTTAGCCACATATTATATACGTCTTGTACGTGAGAGACGTAATCAATGAAGGTCTGATTACTTTTGGGTTTCAATTTGGAAAACTGCACTTGATACCCTGGGGCATCTAATAAAAAATGTTGCATGATGCGTTGGTGAATATAGTCATAGTCATTCCTTAGTTCTTGGGGAATGGATTCTATTACTTTTAAAGGCTTCCCCGAGAGGTTCTTCATGTAGATCAAGGCCCAATGCTCCCTTGGTACCTCCTGGAATTTTAACTGGAATTCAAAATTTTCAGACCAGGCAGAAATTGAGTCGCCTTGGCAGAATGGTTTTACCATCTCTTTGTATTTATTATACTTATTTTCCTCTTCTTTACTCTTCAACTTTGTAGCTGCAATGTGTACATGAGACCCTACCTCCAGTTCTTTCATTTTAGCTGGGTTTGTGCCTCAATTTCTTTTATTTTGGTATATTTTGCTAGCTCTTTCAGTTTGGTAGCTTCAGCCAATTCTGCTAGTTCTTTTTATGTAAGCGTTCTTGAGCTCTTTCCTCCCTCTCAGCTGCCACTTTTCTGTCTCTCTCCTCTCTATCATTTGCTGCAATTCCATCAGTATGTTCTTTGTACTTCTTATCTGCCCATTGTTCTAATCTATCTCCACTATACCCTAGATCTTTCCCAGCTTCAATACATTCTTTTAATGTTGACATTGTTGAAAGTTATGTTTACAAACAAAAATTACAATGTGCAATAATAATACAATATTTATCGTACAATTGAATAATACAGATGTTAATTTACAGCATTGTAACAAAAAAAAAAATGCTGCTTTAAATTACAGTGTCAAAATATGGGGGTACTTATCTCATCTTCTGTAAATTTCTGATCTTCACTCTGCTTTTGAGGATAATTTTCTGCTTTCCTCTGTTACAATACTCGGTTTGTTAGTATCACTTTCACTCTCCACTTCTGGTGTGTAGAGTAGTAACAATTAATATTTAAATAAAACAATGATATTACAAGAAAAATTTTATTTGTCGAGTCAATTTTTCAGAGAGGAGAAACTAGAATATGGAATATATTTTTGTTACTTTTGTCGGTCGTCGTGTCTTTTGTCGTGTCAATTATGTCGTGTAGTCTTAACTGGCTTGGGACACCAACTGAAACGTCATGCTGTATATTATTTTCATCACAATTCAAATACGTTTATTCAGTTTGCACGCACTCGTGGTGGATTCAGTCTTCCTTTTAACTTTAGGTATTACACGTTTAGGTAAGTTAAGGTTTTAAATACTCACGCAAACATTGTTCAATTTCTTGGTTACACACTTTTTCTGTCACACCTCACACTTTCTCGTAGGCGGTGAATTCTTTCAAAACTTCTGACACCACGTTAACTTATTAAACTAGGCTATTCTCACTCGCATAAGCGATTTTACACAGGCAGGCAATGGATTCACTCGTAATCTTCTGACACCACGTTAACACATTCTAGTAGGCAATAGATTCTTTCACAACTTCTGACACCATGTTACGCTGCCTGTCAATATCTTATATCACATACAGACACTCTCGCTTCTTCATCCACACCCAAAGAAACATCCGTTGTGTGGATGGTACAGCATATCTTTTATTTCAGGCGAACCTGAGATAGTTATACATTATACCCAGGCAGTGGCCTGAACAAATATACATATGCCGCCGGCTCTACAATAATCATACACAATCACTTGCTCAAACTTCACACTCGCTATCTTCAACTAGCGCCCTTGCAAACTAAGTACTTGCACTCGGAAATACACAAGTGTCCTCTCTTGACAACTGCCCGGTCCCGTCTGACGATTTCCAACACGTTGGCTGGCTTTGTCGTCCTAGATCCCGTGCTGTCCGTAAAACCCCGTGCTGTTCGCCAACCCCCGTGCCGTCCTATAATTCTCGTAGTTCGTCCGTGCTATGCTGGGTTGTACTAACATCTGGTCAGTTCAGGGTGGTATCCCGTGAACTAGCGTCCCCTAATATCCTCTAGGTTGGTCCTGCCCGTGTCCTAGTTATGACACTCTGTGTCCCCACTTAAGTCCTGTCTCTCGTTTATCTACTGTCCTGTAGATGTTCTGTCTTATGACCCTTCTAAGTCCTGACTTGTGTTCTGTCTCTACCCTATCTACTACCCTGTAGATGTCCTTATCTAATGTCCTATATGTCGTTACCTATATTCTGTCCCTTGTCCTTTCTATGTCCTGCACGTACCTCCACAACACCTTGACAATGGTTAACTGATTTGCAAGACGATGCGTAGTTGTGAATTTCTCTGTAGTGGGGTTCTTTCTTGACGGCCTTGACACCAGCCGCGGGATGACAACGCATTCTTCCCGGATGTGTTATATGTACATGGTGTATACTATGACGATGGGAGCCGCATTAACGCAATGGCTAGCAAGCTTTCCGAGGGTCATGTGTTCGCATCCTCCCTCAAGAAGGTATCATCGTCATCTTCAACTTCATGCGCCCTGCCAACTGGCAAAGGCGTACATGTCTCTGTATATATCCGTCCTTGGTGTTCTGGGTCAACTCCACTGTGTCAGTCATTTCAGCATAATTTTCTTCGGTCTACCTTTGCATCTTTCCCCACTGATCTTTCCGTTCGTCAGGGTAATCCAATCCTATGCCTATCCAATGCCTATATTCTAATCACGCGAGCAGGGAATGATTTTTGCTTCTTTGTAAACAGTTGTATATAATTTTACAGATTCAATAGCATCTTCCATGCAATACATCGTAGCTACTCTTGCAGTCCAAGGTATTCACAACATTCATGTCAGGGACCATATCTACGTTGCTTCCAAGATATGCCTAATTTGTTCATTCATGTTCCAAGATCCACCGCTATACAGCAAAGCATATTTTATTAACGATTCCGTTCCGAACCAAACATAAGTTTGGACAAAACATGGCACACAATCAAATATACAAGTATAATGTACATGTCAGTTCACTGCGAATTGAAATTGCGAAAGAGACCGCAAATCAAAACAAATAACACGATGACCCTAGAGTGGCGACATATCGTCCTTCTGTCCAAACGGGAGGTAACAGGTGGCGATATATTATCCTTCGGCACTGAATCAGAGAATGCAGGAAGCGAAAGAAGATAGAAAACCAACACAGAACTGGTGTCGTGAGCCGCTACACGCTGCGGGATTTACTGAGGAGGGGATCTGAGCACTTATGAACTGGATGGTTCGATGTGCAATGAGTATGATCTGTCGACTGACTGACTAACTAACTAACTAACTAACTAACTAACTAACTAACTAACTAACTAATTAATTAATTAACTAACTAACTAACTAACTAACTAACTAATTAACTAACTAACTAACCAACTAACTAACTAACTAGCTAGCTAGTTAGTTAGCTAACTAACTAACTGACTAACTAACTAATTAACAAACAAAGTAACTAACTAACTGAATCAGTTAACATTCCAGTACTTCCCTTGTCACTTTCAGTAATAATGATTAATTGCATAAGATACTTCTCATTTTCATAAATGTATCTTTTGTGCGACTTAGACTGCTCTTAATCTCTGTCAGGCACCTTCCATCTGTTATAATTGCCCCTAGGTATTTAAACTGATCAATTAGGTGAAGAATGTTAACTTCTATTGTTATCTCGCATTTAGGGATCATCTGTTTCTCTAATACACCCATAGTTATATATTTTATTTGAATTCGTGATCGAGGATGCAATGTTTTTAAACATAACCTGGGCTATCTGGTCAACCCGGTGTAGCATGTGTACCAGGACCTGGTCTGGGATGTAAAGGCGAGATGTTGACTACATCACTCATCGAGTGCTGATATTGACTACAACACTCGTCGAGTGCTGATATTGACTACAATACTCATCGAGTGCTGATATTGACTACAACACTCATCGAGTGCTGATATTGACTACAACACTCGTCGAGTGCTGATATTGACTACAATACTCATCGAGTGCTGATATTGACTACAATACTCATCGAGTGCTGATATTGACTACAACACTCATCGAGTGCTGATATTGACTACAACACTCATCGAGTGCTGATATTGACTACATCACTCATCGAGTGCTGATATTGACTACATCACTCATCGAGTGCTGATATTGACTACAACACTCGTCGAGTGCTGATATTGACTACAATACTCATCGAGTGCTGATATTGACTACAACACTCATCGAGTGCTGATATTGACTACAACACTCATCGAGTGCTGATATTGACTACAACACTCATCGAGTGCTGATATTGACTACAACACTCGTCGAGTGCTGATATTGACTACAATACTCATCGAGTGCTGATATTTACTACAACACTCGTCGAGTGCTGATATTGACTACAACACTCGTCGAGTGCTGATATTGACTACAACACTCGTCGAGTGCTGATATTGACTACAACAATCGTCGAGTGCTGATATTGACTACAACACTCATCGAGTGCTGATATTGACTACAACACTCATCGAGTGTAGATCCGTCTATACAAATATGGGGCTAGTAAAACATGGCTAGTGGAGGCCGTGGTTGCACAGTGACATGAGCGCTCGCCTAACAACCCGGCGGTCACAGGTTCGATTCGCATTGAGTCCCTGGGCTACCAGGTTTATCTAGCCTAACATGGGTACCAGAAATTGTGTGGGAAGTGGACGAGACAGACCAGCTATGTACCGTATCAGCTGTCGAGTGTCGGTTGGTCTGTAACATTATGTAGGTAGCACAATAGCCAGTACGTCTTTTGGTGTGCAAAGGGATCCGATACATAACACACATGCACACACACATGCACATATACTTTCAGACAGACGCACGTACAGACGCATATGTGTCTTTTAATTCCTAGGAAACGGAATGTAACACACCACGCGTGTACTAAATCAATAAAGAGCCGAAACAACAAACACAAAGACCTCACCAGGCACCTGTAAATATGAAGCACACAACAAAGTACACAACGGTCTAGATATGTAACAACTATTCTCCCCGTGAATGAACGGTGTTACATAAACCAAGTTGTGCTTATGTGATCGCACACGGGTGTGATGTACTTTTTCATGTCGACAATAAAAGAATATATTAAGGATGTTTAAACGACGTCTGCAAGGCCGTAGCACGGTGTGCATAATGTGAATCATTTTCGAAATAGTTGCTTCAAATGGCGGGCGAAATTTTGAGGCCATTATTTCTAAATATTCGTGGTTTTAGCTGAAGATCAATATCATGTTTGTAAACATTTTGTTTCGTGTTATCCTGGTTACAATGTTTACACATATCGTTTATAACCGCGTGCCTCTTTATAAAACAAAACACAGCAGATTTGAAAGCAGACCGCCTTGCGTTGATTTCCATACAATGGTATGATTGCCGGTCGTTCAGAAACCAATGGCATACAACTGAACTTAAACATGCCCAGGAATAACAAATAGCCAAAAATGTTAGAATTAACTGCTGCATTTTTCATAAATAGGTTGGTTAAAAATTGAAAATATTAAGGAAACTGGTTAGTTTTGAATAACTAGGTTCTCTACTGACAGACCATTTTTGTGACAGAAATTGACAAAAGAACAAACATAGCTCTAGACAAACAACTAAATCAATGGAAACATTTGTCAGAGTCAACATGGCCGTATGGATAATAGTGCTTCCTCTTAAACTTCCGGTGTGCTGATGCCAAGGTACTGGTTTCAACCCCAACATCGATCAGTTGATCTAAAATGTTGAGTTCTCACCTTTGACTTGGGGATGTGAATTACAGAAGTCGGACTGGGTTCGCCTGATGGCGAGGGTCAATGGTAATAGAGAACAGTAATCCATACTCTAACACGTGTCCAGTGCATTAGAAGTAATTGCACTTGTATGGACTACGTTTGAGCTGAAAACGAGCGAGGGAAAAATAAAAAAAAATATTCTTTCTGGATTGGAGCAGAAAGAACAAACAAGACAAAAATTTCAAGTGGCAAAATGTGGGTGCGAACATTGATATCTAATTTTACAAATTTTGGCACCTTTCCGTCTTGACAGACGATAGTTTGGTACATTGTGCTTCAAAAATGGTTAATAACTACAACCCATGGAGGTGGCGAGTGTGGCTGATAAGGCCAATTTGTGCTGCAAATGTTTGTCCACAGTGGTTGAAAACATGGTCATTTCCACCATCATGCACCATCTTACGTCTCTCACGCTCTGTGTGTGCTTTATGTGCAGTCACTTTCTCCTTTGTCTTTATTCCATTTCTGAAAGTTGCCCTCCATGCAACACGTTCAGCGGCGACTTGTTCTCAATGTGCCATATCAACGCCTGTATCAATCATGTCCCGCTTACACACATCTGGAGGCTGTGTGAGATGGCGAAATATGATCGCCAACGGTTATCGGCATGGCGCATGATAATGAAGATGACTCGGAGTCCGGGCCAGTTTCAACGAAACCCACTGACTCTAGTGGCTAGTTTTGACCCGGTCCGTGGTGAAGATGTTACGGACACATTTCGTAATCCCGTATACCGCGTTCAAAACACAGATGCGGGCGATTTGGCAGCAGACCGCCTTGCGTTGGATTTTTGTGTGTTACAAAATGGTTTGGGTCACGGTCATTCAGAAAGCAATGGCAAACTACTGAACGTAAACTAACCAAGATATCACAAACAGCCAAACCATGCTGGGATTGACTGCAATGTCCTGTAAAGGATATGCAACCACCCCTAGGGTATTTATTTAATACATGGCCACAGAACTGAAACAACAGTCCCGAACTAGAAACCTGCAACAGGTCTGTGAGTATTAGGACGTCACAATGTGTAGGCCTCATTGCATCGAGGAGTAGATGGCCAGTATTTCTCTCTCCTCACTCTCTCTCATTACTCTCTCTTCACTCTCTCCTCCTCCTCACTCTCTCTCCTCACTCGCTCTCCTTACTCTCTCTCTCCTCACTCTCCCTCCTCATTCTCCCTCTCTCCTCACTCTCTCTCTCTCTTCTCACTCTCCCTCTCTCCTCACTCTCTCTTCTCACTCTCTCTTTCTCCTCACTCTCTTTTTCTATCTCTCTATCATCTCTCTCTTTCTCCCTGTCTCCTCTTTCTTGTTGCTGTTCTCTGTTAGCCTTGAACGATGTGTGAATGAAATAATGTATGAAAGTTCGTTCGTTCGTTCGGTCGTTCGTTCGTTCCTGCTCTCTCAACAGCAGACGAACCGGTCGTCGAACCCTGATCCTACAGCGTCTGTGACCTTTTCTAAAGTTGTTGCATATCCTTTACAGGACGTAGCAGTCAACCCCAGCATTTTTGGGCTGTTCGCGATTCTTGGGAAAGTTTACGTTCAATAGTTTGTCAATGCTTTCTGGACTTCCGGAATCCATACCATTTCATACAATAACCTACGCAAAGCGGCCTGCTGCCAAATCGCCTGCAGATGTGTTTCGAACGCGGCTATGCGGGATTACGAACTGCGTCCGTAACTCCTTGGCCACGGAGTAGGTGTGACCTTATATGCGAGCTACCAATTTCAATAGGAATACAAATTTTATCTCCATCCGGACAACATTAGTGATAATATCGAACTAGAGGCATTTAAACGGGTTAATTCCCTTCAATGCAAAATGCATGAATTCACTTATTTTGTGTATCCTCTACTACCCAAGAGTTTTAAAGAGCATGAGAAATATGTTTTGTCCGACATGATGCTACCCATGTCAAGTTAAAGGGGGGGGGGGGGGGGGGGGGGGGGGGGGGGGAAACACACACACACACCCACATACACCCACACACACACCTACACACACACAAACACGCACACGCATGCACGCACGCACGCACGGGTATTGAGGTAGGCCACTTATCACGGGTGTTACAGTAGGCCAGTTATTACGGGTGTCGCGGTAAGCAAGATATCACGTGTGTTGCCGTAGACAAGATATCACGGATGTTGGCCAGTTTTCAGCTCTCCTCTATTTCGTTCCGAAGGTCATCTCTTCAAATCCCCTGGAGTGGGATTTTTTTAATATTCACTTCTTATCTCCCAGTCTAAAATGAGTACTAAAAAGTTACACGGAAAGTAAATGAGTACCAAGAAACATACACGGAAAGTAAATGAGCACGGAAAGTAAATGAGTACCAGTAAGTTACACGGAAAGTAAATGAGTACCAGTAAGTTACACGGAAAGTAAATGAGTACCAGAAAGTTACACGGAAAGTAAATGAGTACCAGTAAGTTACACGGAAAGTAAATGAGTACCAGTAAGTTACACGGAAAATAAATGAGTACCAGTAAGTTACACGGAAAGTAAATGAGTACTAGTAAGTTACACGGAAAGTAAATGAGTACCAGAAAGTTACACGGAAAGTAAATGAGTACCAGTAAGTTACACGGAAAGTAAATGAGTACTAGTAAGTTACACGGAAAGTAAATGAGTACCAGTAAGTTACACGGAAAATAAATGAGTACCAGAAAGTTACACGGAAAGTAAATGAGTACCAGTAAGTTACACGGAAAGTAAATGAGTACCAGTAAGTTACACGGAAAGTAAATGAGTACCAGTAAGTTACACGGAAAGTAAATGAGTACCAGTAAGTTACACGGAAAGTAAATGAGTACCAGTAAGTTACACGGAAAGTAAATGAGTACCAGAAAGTTACACGGAAAGTAAATGAGTACCAGTAAGTTACACGGAAAGTAAATGAGTACCAGTAAGTTACACGGAAAGTAAATGAGTACCAGTAAGTTACACGGAAAGTAAATGAGTACCAGTAAGTTACACGGAAAGTAAATGAGTACCAGTAAGTTACACGGAAAGTAAATGAGTACCAGTAAGTTACACGGAAAGTAATGAGTACCAGTAAGTTACACGGAAAGTAAATGAGTACCAGTAAGTTACACGGAAAGTAAATGAGTACCAGTAAGTTACACGGAAAGTAAATGAGTACCAGTAAGTTACACGGAAAGTAAATGAGTACCAGTAAGTTACACGGAAAGTAAATGAGTACCAGTAAGTTACACGGAAAGTAAAATGAGTACCAGTAAGTTACACGGAAAGTAAATGAGTACCAGTAAGTTACACGGAAAGTAAATGATACCAGAAAGTTACACGGAAAGTAATGAGTACCAGTAAGTTACACGGAAAGTAAATGAGTACCAGTAAGTTACACGGAAAGTAAATGAGTACCAGAAGTTACACGGAAAGTAAATGAGTACCAGTAAGTTACACGGAAAGTAAATGAGTACCAGTAAGTTACACGGAAAGTAAATGAGTACCAGAAAGTTACACGGAAAGTAAATGAGTACCAGTAAGTTACACGGAAAGTAAATGAGTACCAGTAAGTTACACGGAAAGTAAATGAGTACCAGTAAGTTACACGGAAAGTAAATGAGTACCAGTAAGTTACACGGAAAGTAAATGAGTACCAGTAAGTTACACGGAAAGTAAATGAGTACCAGTAAGTTACACGGAAAGTAAATGAGTACCAGAAAGTTACACGGAAAGTAAATGAGTACCAGTAAGTTACACGGAAAGTAAATGAGTACCAGTAAGTTACACGGAAAGTAAATGAGTACCAGTAAGTTACACGGAAAGTAAATGAGTACCAGTAAGTTACACGGAAAGTAAATGAGTACCAGTAAGTTACACGGAAAGTAAATGATACCAGAAAGTTACACGTAAAGTAAATGAGTATCAGTAAGTTACACGGAAAGTAAATGAGTACTAGTAAGTTACACGGAAAGTAAATGAGTATCAGTAAGTTACACGGAAAGTAAATGAGTATCAGTAAGTTACACGGAAAGTAAATGAGTATCAGTAAGTTACACGGAAGTAAATGAGTACTAGTAAGTTACACGGAAAGTAAATGAGTACCAGAAAGTTACACGGAAAGTAAATGAGTACCAGTAAGTTACACGGAAAGTAAATGAGTACCAGTAAGTTACACGGAAAGTAAATGAGTACCAGTAAGTTACACGGAAAGTAAATGAGTACCAGTAAGTTACACGGAAAGTAAATGAGTACCAGTAAGTTACACGGAAAGTAAATGAGTACCAGTAAGTTACACGGAAAGTAAATGAGTACCAGTAAGTTACACGGAAAGTAAATGAGTACCAGAAAGTTACACGGAAAGTAAATGAGTACCAGTAAGTTACACGGAAAGTAAATGAGTACTAGTAAGTTACACGGAAAGTAAATGATACCAGAAAGTTACACGGAAAGTAAATGAGTACTAGTAAGTTACACGGAAAGTAAATGATACCAGAAAGTTACACGGAAAGTAAATGAGTACTAGTAAGTTACACGGAAAGTAAATGAGTACCAGTAAGTTACACGGAAAGTAAATGAGTACCAAGAAACATACACGGAAAGTAAATGAGCACGGAAAGTAAATGAGTACTAGTAAGTTACACGGAAAGTAAATGAGTACCAGAAAGTTACACGGAAAGTAAATGAGTACTAGTAAGTTACACGGAAAGTAAATGAGTACCAGTAAGTTACACGGAAAGTAAATGATACCAGAAAGTTACACGGAAAGTAAATGAGTATCAGTAAGTTACACGGAAAGTAAATGAGTACTAGTAAGTTACACGGAAAGTAAATGAGTACTAGTAAGTTACACAGAAAGTAAATGAGTACTAGTAAGTTACACGGAAAGTAAATGAGTACCAGTAAGTTACACGGAAAGTAAATGAGTACCAGTAAGTTACACGGAAAGTAAATGATACCAGAAAGTTACACGGAAAGTAAATGAGTATCAGTAAGTTACACGGAAAGTAAATGAGTACTAGTAAGTTACACGGAAAGTAAATGAGTATCAGTAAGTTACACGGAAAGTAAATGAGTATCAGTAAGTTACACGGAAAGTAAATGAGTATCAGTAAGTTACACGGAAAGTAAATGAGTACTAGTAAGTTACACGGAAAGTAAATGAGTACCAGAAAGTTACACGGAAAGTAAATGAGTACCAGTAAGTTACACGGAAAGTAAATGAGTACCAGTAAGTTACACGGAAAGTAAATGCGTCTGTCGTGATGTTGACCGCATCCCCTGTTGAGTATCAACTGGCTCATGGCATGAAAAAGGAGCGTTGATGATCCATCCCCCTACAATAACGTCTAGTTCACTGGACTGATTTGTGCGCCATTGTTCAGCTTTTCTTATTACTAGTGTCCCTCGCCATCAGGCCAACCCACTTCCAATTCCAATTCCAATTTTTGAGACAAATGGCCCCGTTCAGGTGTCGACTTATCGATTTGGTTATAATCAGGGCCCTTATGGTGTATCTCGTTCTACTTCTTTCGAACATGGAGATGCTTATATTTGCTTCCTCTTTGCTGATTTGTTGTTATTGTGTTCGTTTTATCCTTGTGGTTTTACAAGTCTGGACAGTCACACACTAGTTCAGGCCTGGCGTAATTGTATACCCACCCCGACTTATGGTGTTGTTTCCTTCATAAACTTTTACCAGTCGTCTCTCCTGGGGTTCCATCTATTAACCCGTCTTGGTCGGTCTTCGAATCTTCTTGGTGGTCTCTGGTACCTTGTGTCTATCTTAGTGGGGAGTAATTTTTTCTCCTGGCCTCCGTTCAATCATGGTCGCTAACGTTTTGGTGTTCTTCCTCCTCTTCTACTTCTTCTTCTGTTGCTTCTTCTTCTGTCTGGAACTTTGTATCTTCTACTTCCAATGATTCGGTCTTTTAGTTGAGTTGTTCTATCTTTTCTCTTTCTTCTTGAAATTATGATAGAGTTTCTTCTGTCTCCGCTTTTATTGAACAGCCATTCGTGCGACATCCTGCTCAATTTGCTGCTGAACTTGCTTTAGTTCGTCCAGGATGCGCTGAACGGCTGTTATTTGCGTCCGTTGTGTCTTGTCTAGCTGTTTCTCGATGCTGGTGAACTTGGATCTCATATCCTTCTGTTGGCTTTCCGCTTTGTCGCTCTAAGATAGTCGTGTGGTGGCCTTGTACTGACCCTTAACCTCTTTATAGGGCAGATTAGCTGTGATAGCGATATTCATCGCTTCTTTGCTGTCTTGGTGGCAGCGGCAGCCGATGTACCTGGCACCGTGGTTGCCAAGGAAGCTGGCGCACTTTCTGTTTGGGTTAGGCCTCCTGAAGTCCGTGTCGATCTTTACTTGAGGGTGCTGACTTTTTGGGTGGGGTCCGGAGCAGTACCTGCAGACCTCCACCTCACTTCTATAGGTGGCACGGGTGTGTCAAAACTTCTGACATCTAGAGCACTACAGCACTCTAACCAAGAGTGCTCTTGTGATTGCTCTTTCTTGTCCCATCTATTGATTTGAAGGATCACTCGGTCCTCCAATAAGACGATGACGACTTTGGAGGGGTTGTTTTTCTTCCCTATGATTCTCTCTGCACTGGTAATCTTGAGTGTCGAGTTTTTTCTCGACAGCATCTCCCTGATCTGATCTTTGGTGAGGTGGGTCGTGACACGTTTGATGATTCCTCTTTTCATTGTGCGGTGTCGAGTGGCTTCTACTGTGATGCCGTAGGGAAGCTTGATTTAAGTCATTTCTTGTTGTGATATCTTCTGCACTAGTGCTGTTGTCTTTGAGTTCTTGTTGATGAAGACCAATATTCCATCAGGTGTCTTGTGCAGCTGGGTGAAGCTGTGTCTTTCCAGTTCGTTATCCAACAAACTGAGTATCTTGCCTGCTGGTAGCGCCGATAGTGTAGCCTCCCCAATGCTGGTTTATTTCAGCAGGACTTCGCCGGGTATGTCCTCATTTGTGGTTTCCTCCTGTGTGGAGGTCTTTGGTGGGCTGCTTCGCTGCGTCTCATTGCTGTTGTTGTGGACTTCCCGGCTGCTGCTGGCTTCAGTTGTAGTCTCTTTAGCGACGGGAATAGCTTCAGCTGGTATAGGAGTAAGACTGCTGTGTGTAGAAACAGCATCAGCAGACGCAGCGGCCTTCCTCGCCTCTGCCTTCTTCTTCCCGGCTGCATACAATGCGTGTCTTTTCGCGGAGTTTTTAGTGCGAGCCTTCATCTGTACTGTCAGATTGCGATCTGCTTCTCGATAGAGCGACGGGGTTGAGTGATAAATCCACTCTAAATTATGATGTATTTATAAGTACCCTAAGTCAAGGACAAGAAGTCAATTTTTAATCCAATTGACCGGTGTTGGGGTGAATCTGCTACTTCGGCATCAACACAGCGGATGTTTAAGAACGAGCGCTCTTATCCGTGATAAGGAGAGTCGTTGTTTCATTTCGGGTGAAAGTAATATCCCTTACTATGTCTTTGAACGCTTTTAACTCGAGTGTAGTCGACAAACGTGCTTCTGCTACTAATAGTTGCTACAACAGGTGAACTGAATCCGACTTCCAAGTCAAGGACGAAAAGTCAGAGAAGATTTAAGCTCAATTGACCTCTCGGCCACTCCGACCTTATATACATATATATGTATTTTCTCTCTCTCTCTCTCTCTCTCTCTCTCTCTCTCTCTCTCTCTCTCTCTCTCTCTCTCTCTCTCTCTCTCTGTGCATATAACTATATACCATTTATGCTTTGCCAGTGTTGACATGTAGTAAATGTTTGTTAAGTGCAGGTGGTGTGCTGGGTTTTATTCTACTCAAACTCAAGTATGTGTACAGATATGAAATACAACACGGCGGTAACAGCAATGACAACATTAGAATTACTCTAGAGCATACATGATCTCCTGTGCATGAATATGCATGCCCCATTTAACAGATATTGACACTTCAACTCCACGATCTACCTTTCATCTCAGGTGAGTACGTGAAGCAAATGCAACTATCATTCTAATTCTCAGATCATTCCGTTAATGCGTTATACACCTTTAAATATATTAAGAAGAGTGACAGATATTTCTTTGAGAAAATTAACCTACAAACGAGGAATTATTTTAACAATCGTCGCTGCCGCCATCATCATTACTATTGCCGCCACATCATTCGCGTGTGTATGTTTGTGTGTTTGTGTGTTTGTGTGTGTGTGTGTGTGTGTGTGTGTGTGTGTGTGTGTGTGTCTTTGTTGATCGGACCACTTCTTGCCAGCAGATGCCAAGATATTCGTTGCTTTTACTTGCTTTTATTATTATTATTATTATTATAATTATTATTATTATTATTAGTATTATTATTATTATTATTATTACTGTTACTGTTGTGTATTTCTCGTGTGTTGACAAAGACTTGGGACGAAATGTTCGCCTCTAATGGTGTATGTTTTTATGCTATTCGCCAAGCTTCCTAGTCATATCTTGTGATTGTGTTCGTACTGTTTGTTAATATTATGTCCATTATGCGGTCAGCATTGCCGAATGGATACGAGCACCCGGTCTTAAAGATCCGGTGCGCTGATGCCGAGATAGCGGGTTCCACCCCTACACCGGACAGTTGAACTAAAATGTTGACTTCTCTTCCTTGACTTGTGGATGTAAATTACAAGTACCTATGAAGACGGAGTGGGTTCGCTCAGTGGAGAGAGACACTGGTAATAGAGACAGCTAGTCTAAACACAAACGCCAGACCAGTGCAATAGAAGTAGTAGTATGTGTATGGACTACGTTTGAGTTAAAAGCGAGCGAACGCTTGCTCAAGGCAGAGGAGGTTGCCCAATCAGAGGAGATTGTCCAATCAGAGGAGGCTGCCCAATCAGAGGAGATTGTACAATCAGAGGAGGCTGCCCAATCAGAGGAGATTGTACAATCAGAGGAGGCTGCCCAATCAGAGGAGATTGTACAATCAGAGGAGGCTGCCCAATCAGAGGAGATTGTACAATCAGAGGAGGCTGCCCAATCAGAGGAGATTGTACAATCAGAGGAGGTTGCCCAATCAGAGGATATTATACAATCAGAGGAGGCTACCCAATCAGAGGACATTGTACAATCAGAGGAGGCTGCCCAATCAGAGGAGATTGTACAATCAGAGGAGGCTGCCCAATCAGAGGAGATTGTACAATCAGAGGAGGCTGCCCAATCAGAGGAGATTGTACAATCAGAGGAGGCTGCCCAATCAGAGGAGATTGTACAATCAGAGGAGGCTGCCCAATCAGAGGAGATTGTACAATCAGAGGAGGCTGCCCAATCAGAGGAGATTGTACAATCAGAAGAGGCTGCCTAATAAGAGGAGATTGTACAATCAGAGGAGGCTGCCCAATCAGAGGAGATTGTACAATCAGAGGAGGTCGTCCAATCCATCTGAATGTTGATAGAAGCTCATCATTATCATATGTCATGGCGATAAGTGTGAGCGGTCATGTTTGGCCATCTCACTCAACCACCACAGCCGTGGATCAGCTCCGTGTTTATTATCTCGATTATACTACGTGATCAAACCATTATCATCTTCATAACACCAAACAACTTGGTTACCCTCAACCTTAATCCGTCAATTGTCTTGCCATTGTGTGTCCATTTTAAGACGGCCGGTATTCACTTAATAGTTACGTGGGTATGCTAATGTAGAAATCCAGGTGTAATGAAGAACATGTGTTATTTACCTAAACTTAAACATGGTTGTTTTCTCGGATAAAGATACAGTGATAGTACATTGAGGAGAGGGTGGCCGAGTGGTTAGAATGACCGGCATTGTCAGAGTCTTAGACTTGGCTCGTTATCCCTAACACATGTGAGACAAGTACAAGTACACCATGATTGGACTTGAGACACAACGACACGAAGTTCAATGGATTTATTTACCGATCACATGCAATACGATCTAGTTTGGCATGTGATAATCATTACATTACATATATGGTACATCAATACACTTACAGACAACCCACAGCTTACAGTCTATCTCACAAGATGCACAAGGACTCGACTTTCGGGCACAGAACTACACAAGCCTTTCTCTCTCTATACGTCCTGTCTGGTCCGATTACCCCAAGCTGTCTGTCTGTTTCTCGCAACGCGCTTGCCCTCTGTGGATTCGCTTCACGAGGCCTGCGTGCGTCTTGCGTTGTCCTTGCCTGACCGCTGGCTATTGCGTCAGCCAGCAACCTGTAGGCAGGTGACTAATACTCGCCTGGCGGGCGTAACGATGTCCCTGCATCCCAGTTGGGAATTATTCGCCTGGCGGGCGTAACGATGTTCCTGCATCTCATTCGAGATTCTGACAGGCATGCTTTCGGTAGACCCGGATTCGAATCCTCGGTAGGATGTGAAATTTTTTTTCTGTCGCGGGCAAATAGAAATCTCTTACCTGCGCAGTTCATCAGTTGGCGGCGACTGCACTAGCCAGGCGGCTTTGATTCCTCAGACCCAAGACCCCTGCCCCTCCCACTTTCCTACACGGCAAGGTACTATAAGCAGTAGATGCCAGTGACAGACAGTAGATGACGGCAAGTGACAGCCTTATCTTAACTGATTAAGCGCCATGCCATGATTAATCGTCTTAAGCGACTTTCTGCATCTGCCATTGGCTTACATACAGTAGATTTAACTATGCAACCCCCTTTAACTTTACATATAAAACAAATCTATGCTACCATATTAATAACTTTTAAGTCTTAACTGTGGCATACGCCTACTTCCCATTTTCTGCCATCCATTTTTGCTTGATCCAAACCAAATTTTTGTTTCAATAATCTGTTAAGGGCCGGACTCCGTGGCGAAGGGTTTACGGACGCGGTTCGTAATCCCGTATACCCGCGTTCGAAACACAGCTGCTCACGATTTGACAGCAGACCGCGTTGCATTGGTTTTGCGTTGGTATCGGTGCCGGTCGTTCAGAAAGTAATGGCAAACTACTCAACGTAAACTTGCCCAGAGATCACTGCGGCAGAAATGCTGGAGTTGACTGCGATGTCATGTAAAAAAGATATGCAAACAAAAAAATATGTTAAGGGATAGTCCAGGATCCTGCTTGGTTACTATGTCCTTACGTACCTCATGTATGTTTCCACGAACACAGTTTGAGTACGGCGGAGACCACACGACCGGTAACAGTCATAACTGACTGGTTAAACTACCCAAATGAAGTATGAGTAGTGTAGCAGGAAATATCCATCCATGGGAGACAAAATACTGCATCGGTAAACACGGTGAACGAATCGATACGTGTCGACGGCTTCTGATGAGAAACAGCAGAGTGTGTAGCACACATGAGGCGTGTTCAGCACACTATAGGGAACACAACTGGCTGCTTGGGGCGAAGGTGGGGCTTCAGCACATAACACCCTGAATGTAGCAATAGAAAGAACATAGACACACACATACTCTCTCTCTCTCTCTCTCTCTCTCTCTCTCTCTCTCTCTCTCTCTCTCTCTCTCTCTCTCTCACACACACACACACACACAATTAAAACAACTTCTTCTTCTTCTTCTTCTTCTTCTTCTTCTTCTTCTTCTTCTTCTTCTTCTTCTTCTTCTTCGGCGTTCCGAGCCATTGAGGTTCTTGTTAATATATCTTGTGTGTTTTTAATTACTGTGGGGTTTTTGAAAATATTGCCGTTCCAAATTTTGTATTCACCCTCTGTGAACTCATAAAAGGTAAATACAAAACTTGGAACTGACATATTTTCAAACACCCCACAGTCATTAAATATACACCCTATATTCAGGACATCTGTGAATCGGTCAGCGAATAATGACGAATACATCTCATATTCTTTTGAAATGTTACATTCCAAACATCATCTACATGATAAGTAGACAACGATGTATACATATTGATATATGGAATGTAGCGAATGTCATATCAAGTAGAGCAATGAAATTCAACACTCTAAATTTAAAAGCGAGTGCTATCAGTGTGGATATTCAAGTACTACCAGAAACAAGAAGGACACATGCTAGCTACATAAGGAGAGAGGATATCATATTTATTAACTCTGGACAAGATCACCATCAGCGAGGAGTAGAGATTTTGGTAAGAAAAAACATTATAAAACGTCCATGTCCTTTTCAGGACGTTGAAATTAACCCCTTCCCTGTTCTCGTGTATGGATGTGAAACGTAGACAATGAGGAGACATGCTGAAAAACATCTAATAGCTGTGGAAATGTGGATTCTAGTGAAATTACAAAGAATGCCACGTACAGACAAAAAAATCAATGAGCAATGTCCTACAAGGAACAGATGATACCGTAAACTGATTATAAAAATTAGACGTAGACAGTCAAGAATCTTTGATCAGGTTGTGAGAAAAAATAAACTGGAGAACTTGGTGACAAGTTGCAAGATTGAGGAGAAAAGAATAAGGTGAAGGCAGAGAGGTAATTATCTAGATGAGTTTGTTGGGCATCATAATCGAGACAAAAACAGAGCTGATCCACGACTCTGGTGATCGTGTGAGATGGCGAAACATGTCCGCGCACGCTTATCGGCATGGCGCATGATAATGATGAATGTACTAGTCAATTTTACGTGTAGTAGCCCGGCACTGTTTTCTGAGCGAAAAGTCAACATGTTTGTTCGATGAATAATACGAAGCCCTACAACAATCACTGAAAGTAGTAAAATGTCTGTGTAGTCATGGAAGACATGAACACAAAATTATGAAACATTAATATAAGCCGATTGTACCTGAATAGAGATCAGAAATGGCAATGGGGACGGGTTAGTGTGAAGCGAATCATCTCATTATCTGTAACACATTTTCCTATAATGATTCATGAAAGTGAATATGCATAGAAGCCCTGGCATAGACAGAGAAACGAAACTGATTTTAATATAATTGAAAATTAGATTTGAAAATAACATAAAGAATACCAAAACATATATAAATGCATATATCAACTCGGATCACAATTATGGGTTATAACAATACAAATAAATCTAAAGACGCATGAATTAAGACACCGATGTGACCTTCAGTAGATAAGTTATCAGTGTATCAGCCAGGCGTATCAACCATATCAGATGCAAATGATAACCCTTTGGTGAAACCTCACTTCAAATGACATAATCATACACCAATTTAGGCAGTTTGTAAACACATTGTTTGGTGATTATAGAATTTAGAAGAAAGAGGTAGAGACTATAAGAACGGTGTACTTCGAAGCATGACCAACTAGACACACCTTTAAAAGTGTCTATGATACACACGAACCCACATCTATGGAATGCGGACAGAATTCCCATCTAACCATTGTGATAGCACCATAGCTCTCAGAACGTCTATATTAAATCAGTATATGTCAAATAACAAACAAACAAACATACAAACCGACTCATCATTTCTGTTCTTTAAATGTTCGTGAATATACACGCCACAGCCTGCTGTTATTAATACAATTCCTCTTACTTAATGACTGTCCCTGGTATATGTATGTGTGTAACGGAAATCGTAGACATGTTTTTTTAAAGTAGATATGAGGGAGCTAAGTGGGTTAAAATGTTAAAATCGGATAATAATGAGAAAAATTTATTCATACGAATAAATAGGACAGATAGTCGCTGTTTCCTTTTGCATAAAAGCAATATTCCTTTAAAATATTATCGATTTGCACTGTGGCAGTTTAAAATTTAGTTACCTTTTTTTTTTACATGTAGGTTATTTACTGACTTTATTTTTCTATTTAAACTCAAGCATGCTTACAGATATTACATGCAAAATCGCTTTTAACGTCAATGAAAAGCAAAGTGAACACCTGAAAGTTATCTTTAATATCTCGTGCATGACGTGTATTGAATTCCATATGACGGTTTAAATTACATTTTGATTTATATTTCAAAAGCTCTTGTGATGCATATCTATTCACTTGCATATATGTGTATTTACTTTCCGCTTACCACATATTCGTATGTCAATGGAGGAACCTACCTTTTATCTGCCTGGGCACGTCAGTGAAACATAACTGACAATCATCTAGTGCTTCTCCGACTGGTGTTGGCGACCATGCTTCTCCACATCTTGAGATCTCCAACGTCAAGTATCAGTTCTTGTGCTGACTCCTCTCCGTGCCATGACACAAGACTGTCAATAAAGTTTCTTTCTCGCTGTCTTTCTCTATCTCTCTTTTCGCAAATCTTTCCAGTTGTCACAACATGTTCCAGTATTTGTCTTCTCATAATATTTCCAGAAGGTACGATCGGCATCTATTGATTTCTTTTGCGGCAATCCTTCACATTTGTTGTTTCAACGTTAACACGATTCAGTCCTTCGATAATTATTTTTCTTAGACTTGTATGTCTTTATTCTTGTCCAGTATTGTCATTTTCCTTAATTTCGTTAGTGTTGATAACCAGTCTTGTTTTTGCTCGACAGATCTGGTTGTTCTTCTTTCTGTCTAATGGACATTTTAACACTCTCCTGTACAATTTATACTCAATGACAGCTATGTGCTTTAAGCTGATTTATTAGATCAAAGTTCGCATCCATAAGTTGCCATTTAAAATATGCATGCAGATCAGCATGGACGAATGGATAAGAACGCGTGTTCTTAAACATCCGTTGTGTTAATGCCGAGGTAAGCGGTTCAACCCCTACATCGGACAGCTAGACTAACATTCTTGGGGACGTAAATTATATTTACCTCTGAAATCAGAGTGGGTTCGCCTGATGGCGAGGAACACTGTTAATTGGGAAAGCTAATCCACACGCAAAATTCAGTCACGTACTACTATAAGTTGTGTGTATGGAGTACGCTTGAGTTCAAAGCGAGCGAGAGCAAGGGAAAAAAAATAATTATGCATGCTCATAGCCTTCTGATTTCTTTGTTCTTTCTGTTCCAATCCAGAACGGTTTCTATTTTTCGTTCGCACGCTTTCAACTCAAGCATAGTCCATTCACGTGATAATGTTTGCTTCTTGTGCACTGGACTGATGTTCGCATGTGAATTAGATTTCTCTATTACCATTGCCCCTTGCCATCAGGCGAACCACTCCAACTTCTCTAATTTATATCCCCAAGTCAATGATGAGAAATCAACACTTTAGTTCAATTGATGGGTGTAGGGATTGAACCCGCTACCTTGGCACACCGAAAGTCTAAGAGCAAGCCCTCTTATCCAATCAGCCGTGTTGACTCACACACATGTTTTCATTGATTTAGTTCTTTGTCTAGAGCTATGTCATTTCTTTTGTCAATTTCTGTCACAGCATTTCTATTGTCTGTCACCAGACCCTAGATATTCAAAACTATTAACTTTCCTGCATTATTGTCAAATTTTTACCCAAACTATTAATAAAGAGATAGTTGCATATTCCTTACAGGACGTTGCTGTCAATTCCAGCCTCTTTGACTGTTTGTGATTTCTGGGCAAGTTTACGATCAGTTGTTTGCTATTGCTTTCTGAACGACCGGCACTCATACCACTGTATGGAAATCAACGCAAGTCGGTCTGATTCCAAAATCGCCAGCAACTGTGTTTTGCATAAAGATGCACCCGGTTATAAAGGATATGTGTAAAAGTTGTTACTAGGATGACACGAAACAAAATATTTACCAACATGGTAATGGTTTTCAGATAAAACTATTTAGAAATAATGGCCTCAAAGTGTCGCCATCTTTCTTCATTCATCATTATCAAGTGTCATGCCAGCTAGCAGAGGCGTCCATGTCTCTCCACACATATATGACTAAAGAAAGCTGTTTGTCTCTTTCTTATTATTGTAAATAATGTTCTAGTTTCAATAGCGTCTTTCAGGCAATCGTTGTTAGTTACTCTGGCAATCCAAGGAATTGGTAACATTCGTCTCAGGAACCACATCTCTGTGCTTCCAAGATCTTCTTAATTTATTCATTAATATTCCAAGATTCACTGCCATACAGCAAAACAGGTTCTGTATAGCACCTCAGCACTCTCTTTCTTATATTTAATGCTAGTGACCTATTGCATAAGATACTCTTCATTTTCTGAAATGCACTTTTTGCTTGCCCTGTTCTGCTCATCTTCATTGTTCTTCTGTTCACTGTTCTTCATTAAAAGAACATTTTTTTCGAAAATGAATCACATTATGCAAACTGTGCTGCGGTCTTGCTGTTTTCATATCCTATTTACAAGCCATCGCTGTCAACACCAGAATTTTATTGCTGTTTGTTGATGTTTTGGAAAATTTACTTTTAGTAGTTTGCCATTGCTTTCTGAACGAGCGTCCCCCATACCAACTCGTTTAAAACCAGCGGAACGCGGTCTACTGCGAAATAGGTCACATCTGTGTTTCGGACGCGGGGAAGAGGGCTTACGAATCGCGTCCGTAAAGCCCTTGCCACGGATACCGGCTGACATCGTTTATGTGTCCTTAATATATTCTTTCATTGTTGAAATGATGAAGTGCATCACACCCGTATGCGATCACATCAGCACAACGTGGTTTATGTAACAGCCTTCATTCACGGGGAGAATAGTTGTTACATATCTAGACCGTTGCGTGCTGTGTTGTGTGCTTCATATTTACAGGTACCTGGTGAGGTCTTTGTGTTTGTTGTGTCGGCTCTTTATTGATATAGTACACGCGTGGTGTGTTACATTCCGTTTCCAGACACATATAGTTGTGTGCGTCCGTCCGTCCGTCCGTCCGTCCGTCTGTCTGTCTGTCTGTCTGTCTGTCTGTCTGTCTGTCTGTCTGTCTATCTGTCTGTCTGTATGTATGTCTGTCGGTCTGTCTGTCGGTGTGTGTGTGTGTGTGTGTCGGATCCCTGTGCACACCAATAGACGTACTGGGTATTGTGCTGTCCACAAATTGTCACAAACCAACCGACACTCGACGCCAGGGAGCTAAGTTTAATTCTAAACATCTGACTCATTGAGAATCGAACCTGTGCCCGCCGATGAGTGATGTAGTCAACATCTCGCCTTTACATCCCAGACCAGGTCCTGGTACACATGCTACACCGGGTTGACCAGATAGCCCAGGTTATGTTTAAAAACATTGCATCCTCGATCACGAATTCAAATAAAATATATAACTATGGGTGTATTAGAGAAACAGATGATCCCTAAAAGCGAGATAACAATAGAAGTTAACATTCTTCACCAAATTGATCCGTTTAAATACCTAGGGGCAATTATAACATCAGATGGAAGGTGCCTGACAGAGATTAAGAGCAGATTCATTCATTCATTCATTCAGTAGCATGTCCTTTGCAGAACCTCGCTCCCATAACAACCTTCCGGAAAACCTCTCGATCATAAGCAAGATGTCCCGCGTCCGATACATCCATCTGGAGACCATCCACCACATCCTGCACCCATCTTCTCTTTGGCCTTCCTCTTCCTCTCTTCCCAGGCATATACCCCTCCATTATTGTTCTCTCCAAACTTTCGTGATGTTTCAAGTGACCAAAATATTTCAATTTTCTTTGTTTTATAGTTTTTAATAGCCAACATTCTTTAATATTCAGCTCTTGAAGTATTGATGCATTTGTTCTTTTCTTTACCCAAGATATTCTTAGAACTTGTTTAGTAAGTGTCCAGATCTCACAGGCGTATGTTGCAATGGGAAAGATGCATGCTCTTAAAAATCTAATTTTTGTAGTTGTCCGTCCCATTCCATAATATATTCAGTTGTTTTAGTCTTTGAAGAGCAATTGATAGTCGTCGTTTAATTTCTTTCATTGTGTCACCGTTGTTGGTAATCGATGACTCAAGATATTCAAACTTTTCCACCACATCCAATTTTTCCTCATTAACATATATTTCTTTCTCCATAGTGGTTTTATCTGTATGCATTATCTTTGTTTTTTGCAATGTGTCAGCAACTCACTTGCGACAGGCATACAAGGATTCCCTTCTTTTGCACTACACGAAAGTGACAACTCGTATTGTTTGCAAAAGGATACATTTTTATTCGGAGCTGATCATACAATAGCTCCATGAGCGGAATACCACAACGGTATTAATACATCATAGGATGTGATGAAGATAAGATGGAATGAGGAGATGATATTAATACTATAACTACTGAAGCTAAGCTGAACTATTATAACTATTATACTGTCCTTAACAACTACAAAGTATCCCCAGCGGATACACGTCTGATTCCTACGCCGTCCGGTCTCTGTCTGAGCCCGCTGAGCGTGGCGTGTTCAGCCACGAGCAATTAGCTCAGCGTGCGTTCGTTGGTTTACGTGCTGGGCACTGGGCTGTGTTGACCAGAGTTGCTTGGTCCTTCCTCGTGCAGTGGGTTTCCCAGTCTCTTGGGTAACCCCAGCTCATCTGTACTGGTTGCCCTCCTTGTTGACACAAGTGTGTCCCGTTATAGCTATTTATAGCGTTTGTGTCTCTTCTGTCTGGTCTCCTATCCTGTTACGTCACTTGCCCTCTTCCTAAGCTCTATTTTAGCTCTCCTTAGCTTAGAGCTCTCTCCTACGTCTTTGACAGGCTCTCATTCCTCCCCTGTTGTGTTACAAACTTTTAAGTTGTGGGGTAACACAAGTAGTCTTACAAAAATTGGCTGTCTAATTTTGTCAAAGACTTCGTGAGTTCTCTACTTCTCTTCTGGGGATAGGACAAGATCTCTCCTTTCCTTCGTCACACTGTTGTATCACTTCACTTGGCTAATTGAGTAGCTCATCACACTAGTACAGTTGGCTATAAACTGTCATTATATTTCTGGGAATTGTGAGGTCCGGATCCAATGCCATAAGGCCTGTCCTCAGATTGTCCAAAATTAACAATCCCAAACAACTTGCCTCTATTATGAGTGCAAAACATGGACACTAAAATGTTCATGCTCCCATATAATAATTGCCCCAACTAGTATACATGCTATATGAGGAACTCTTCACCTTTTAGCTTCCGCTTGTGAAGGAATATTTAAGTGTTACACTAAGGTTTTAGAGATATTATTGTGTCCCCTGTTGGAGTAGTTACGGTTCTTTGAAAGTAATGGTGTATGCAAGTTATGTGTTTGTTTTTCTGGTTGGTTGTGTGTTCTCTATTAAATTAAAGTGTATTTAACTTACTAACATGTGTATGCGTTTCCAATTTACGTGTATGTATTCTTTCGAGCGCCGTAAAGCGGTTTATTGTAGCCACAAATGAGTGTGTTATGCTAATTTATGTCTACAGTGCCGTTTTAAGATGCTCAAAATATGTTCCCTATGTTTCTCACTAAAGTATGGCGACTACACACTTATAAAAATTGACAACACATTGGTTACACAGATTGACACAGACAAGTTACAACAAGTCGTGTTGTGCGGTGAAAAAAATACCGCAATATCTCTCTCACTCTCCTAATTTAATCCGTTCTCTCTCTATCATTCACACATCTTTCGTTCTTCTCTCTCTATCATTCACACATCTTTCGTTCACCTTTCATTCAAAAGTGGTTTTAAAATATTGGGTCGTCATTAGAATATGGTTCAAGAAATAATGCATGGATGAACCAAAAATATGTACATTAAATGGTTGGCTGAATTTAAATGGGTATTCAAGCCATATGACTGTGCTGTGTTTGTGCACTTGTCATTTATATACACAAATATACATGATTGAAAAGGATTGCTCGCTACCAATCCTATAGTAATGACTGCTCTAACTAATCTATTATGAGTTGGTGCACTGTTATAAATTTATCTAACGGAAATAATCTAACTAATTAATTCAATTTAAGAAAAATGGGTTAATTACCTTAAAGTGTTTTTACTACATGAAATAATATAAATTACTAAATGATCGGGTTAATTTGTAAGTGATGTTTTAATTAACTCATCTAACTAAATATGTTTAAATGGTGATAAATTAAAGTAATATGATGTAGATGTTAACTTAAATAAGTTCTTAACTAAATATAGGTAAATTATAACTCTGAAATGTCCTAAATAAAGTTATATGGTAAATCTACATACATAATTCTAATATGTTCCACAAAATATGAAGTTATACGCGACTGTTTATAAAAACATATTATATACATATCACATATAATTTTTAACTAACTACACTAACTAATTACATCCAGGTGTGATGTTGGAGCCGTGTCCTCTGTAGAATGTCCTCGAAAACAAAGTTCAAGGTAGACAAAGTCTGATTTACGCTCTCATCCTGGGTAATGTTCATACTAATGGTATGCTACTGGTTGGTGTAGGTTCAAGTCTAACATTTCGATCCACTCAAGGGTTGTATAAGTGGTAGTGGTGTAGACAATTCACAAATGCGTCTGTTCATTGCACTAATGCTGACACAGTTTATATTACATAGATGTAAGCGACTGGCGATGGTAACGCACTTTAGTGTTCACAATCACCACATAGGGCACTACGTAATTACAGTGTCAATGTCTTTGGTGATGTAAGGTCGCTCTCTTCTCGTATTTCAGGTATTTCAATGTGAGAAGGTCTACTCAATGTGTCAGCTAGAGAGTTCAAACTTCCCTTCAAATGTTTAATAGTGAAGGCATAATTTGCAAAATTAAGGACCACCTGTAGATCCTATTGTTGCGATGAACCCCATGTTTGCATGACAGTAAGAGGCGAATTATCGGTTTCGATAACAAACTCTGTACCCGCCAGGAATCGATGAAGTTTCCTGACACAATAGATCACGCTTAAAGCTTCCAATTCAGAGGCTGAGTATCTTCCTTCAGCAGGGCTGATCTTACGACTCACGTACATTATTGGGTGAAACTTGCCTTCATAAAATTGGCCTAAGACCCCAGAAATGGAAATGGAACTTGCGTCTGTACGGAGGAAATACGTAAGATTGACATTAGGCAAACGCAAGATAGGTGGAACGCTAAATAAATGTTTCAATTTTGATAACGCACCGATTAACTTTGCATCCTGAACATTAAGTTTTACAGATGCTTTTAACACATTAGAAAAAACGCTGGTGATTTCAGCCAAATTGGGTATAAATTTGCTGTAATAATTGACCAGACCAAGCAAACTACGGACCTGTTTCTTGGTCGTAGGCATAGTTAGATTGAGAATCTTGGTCACAATTTTCTCATCAGTTCAGAGTTGGCCTCTGGTGATTGTATGGCCTAGGAAATCAATTTCTTCCATTCCCAACTCCACTTTGGTGGGTTTCACTGTAAGACCAAATAATCGCAATCTATCGAAGACATGTCGCAGTTTCAGTAAGTGTGTTGTCCAGTCTGCTGTATGGATGCAAATGTCATCAATATAAGTAGATGTATTGGTCACTCCGTGCAGAAGATCCCTAGTGAGTCGGACAAAAGTGGCTGGTGCATTACGAAGACCGAAAGGAAGAAAGCGCCACTCATACAGGCCTAGAGGTGTTGAGAATGCTGTCAAAGGAATAGAGAATGATTGCCTTGGGACCTGCCAATAACCTTTCGTGAGATCCAGTTTCGAGAAGATACGTGATGTTGACATATCAAGGATTAGGTCGTCACAAGATGGGATAGGCTCTGCATCGACTTTGGTCACGTTGTTTAGCCGGCGAAAATCGACGCAGAGGCGAATAGTCGAGTCCTTTTTTCTGACTAGGACTATAGGAAAAGAGTATTCTGACTGTGATTTCTGAATTATTCCAGTCGACTCAAGATTTAATAGTTCCTTGTCGAGATTTTCCCTGTAACTCAATGGGATGGAATAAGGTCGACATTTGATGGGTGTGTTATCAGTCAGAATTATAGAGTGTTCTATTCTGTCTGTCTTACCTGGGATGTCAGAGAAAATGTCCTTGTACTCAGTTACTAACTCTATCAGTTGTTCGTCGTTGCTCGTCTGTAAGTTTCGGTTCTATACGTATGCTATCGATTGTCCCTGTCGTGTCAACTGTCGGGACTGGTAATTCTATTCCGTCGTCATCCGTCTGATTAAGTACTGTTGTTGTACTAGCTGTGTGTACTGTTTCCTGGCTAGGTGTGTTTGCGATGTCGTCGTCATCTGTCGCCCTACCTAGTGTAGTTGTGTTGTGTACGTCTGTCGTCCGGTTAATTGGTGTAGGTGCACTCTGTTCGTCTGTCATCAGTTCTTGTCGTGAGAAATAAGGCTTCAGCATGTTGATATGAACTATCTTTAATTTTCCCTTTATCGATATTCCATAATCGACATCTGATATCTTTCGTTCAACTTTGAATGGCCCTTGCCATGATGTTAGTAACAAATTACGTTTATCTGGTAGTAAAAGTAGCACCTTTTGATTGGGTTCAAGGTGTAGGGTTTTGGCACCCTTGTTTGCATAGTCGCGGTACATCTGGCCTTTTCTCTCCAAAGATGATTTGGCTATTACACACGCCTTCATAATTTTATCGCGTGTCTCTGTTACCATCTCATAAGGTGTTAATGCTGTTGGATTCTCTACTGAGCTGGTGATTAGCTGATGGTAGATTGTTAGGGGTCCACGAGGGTTCGCCCCATAAACTAACTCGAAAGGTGAGAAACCCGTACTTGAGTGCGGAATTTCTCGATGGGCAAATAGCACTGCTGGTAGTAGAGTGTCCCAATCAGATGGGTTCTCTGCTGTTACTTTCGCCAGCATGTGTTTTAGATCCCCGTTAATCTTTCTATAATCCCATTACTCGCAGGGTGATACGGGCTACAGAAATGCTGTTCTATTCCTAGCAATTTTGTTAGGGCTTGCATAGCAGCCGAAATAAATTGGGTTCCTCGGTCGCTCAAAATGGTTCGAGGAAAGCCAAATCGACAAAATAGATGTAAAAACACATTTGCCACATCTTTGGAGGTAATGTATTTTAGTGGCACCGCTTCGATCCACCTTGTACAGAGATCCACGAGAGTTAGTATAAATCGGTTTCCTTTGTTCGACACCTGATTCAGGGGTCCAACAATATCTACCGCTACACTTTCGAATGGTCTAGAGGCCAAAATGGAACGCTGGACCTCGGCTGTTACATGCTTTCCCTTTCTTACTAAATGTTGACAAATAGTACATGATCGACAGAACAATTTAATGTCGTTACAAAATTTAGGCCAGTAGAAGTGTGCCAAAATTCTGGCTCTCGTTTTGTCATAGGCCAAATGTCCAGCAAACGGTGACTCATGTGCAATGTTTAGCACATTTTGTCGGTGTTTTACAGGTAACACCGTCTGCTGAATTTCATGGTTATTTGTTGTATAATAACGCATGAGAATTCCGTTATGTACTTTAAAATACCAAGATGCATTTTTAGTAACTTTCGCTCGCTCACCTAACAATTTAAAATAAGGTGCGATAGTTTGATCGTTGCGTTGTGCCTCGATAAATTCTTGTCGAGTAGCACTGTTACTAGCACCGGTGGGTGTTAACAACTGTAACATTTCGTTTTGTAGGTCAGTGTAATGTGTTTGGGTATCTGACCTCGTTACAGCATTAGCCGTGTTTGTTTGTTTCCAGGCTAATATTTCTTCATCAGTACATTGTTTTAATGATGGCAAGCAACCCAAAATCAAATCAGTACAGGGATTTTGCAGGATCGCGCATGTAAATGTGCCGGAAAGGAACGGGGTGTTTATGCGTACTTTTGCCAGCGGGTATTTCTCAATGTTTCCAGAGAAAGTGCGGCATTTGACAAACTCACCCGTATAATCTTCTGGCTTAACTAGGTCTCTTTTGACCCCAAGTAGAGTGCTGCCGCTATCACGTAAACATTGGCATGGTTGTTCGTTGACCAGTGCATCGTGGAACTTTAAATTGCCTCTGGAGGCTAAAGCTGCATTGGCATCTTCGTTGGAACATGGTACAAAATGCCCACATTTCAGTTTCCCGTCCGTATGAAACTGGTGACACGTGTCACACTTATTAAAGTCTAATATATCAGTAACTGCACTCACACTCATTGCATGGTAATACATTTTCAAGTTCAGAATCAACTACACTCTCATCGTCAGATGATGTATCGATGAGCAAAGCATTGTTTGCCTTCATTCTTTGCCTGCCCAAACACTTAGAACTATAATGGCCATAACTTGAACAAAAGAAGCATTTAACAGCACGTTTGTAAGAGTTTCGTTTGTCTTCCTGCTTCTTCATCATCATTTCTAGATGAGCAGGATAAGATGGACTCTTATCACACATGGAGTACTGCGGATGAAACAATTTGCAGTATACACACTGTGGTGGCTTCTGATACGGTTTATCTTTCTTCTGATACTCTTTTTGCTTGTAAGACCTGCTTGGTATGTTTTTAACAAAGGCAGTAATCTCAGTATCATGTATTGATGTTTTAAATATGTCCCTGTTTGAGGAAAAATATGCAGAACCTCGTTTTTCGAGTTGTTCAATAGATTCAATGTCTGCTTGTTGAAGGAACTTAGCAAAGGGAGTAGGAACGGTGGATATGACTTTATCCATCACCATTAAGTCCTGTAATTTATCACAAAGTTCTTCCCTACTTTTGCTGCCTTAAGCCATTTATTGAATATGCTCTGGACGTTTGAAACATAATCTAAGAACGTTTCAGTTGGCTTTGGCTTTATCTGTGAGTACTGGATCTGATATCCAGGAGCATCGAGTAGAAAATGCTGCATAATCCTATCATGGATGTACTGATAGTTACTTCTTAGTTCTGTTGGTATTGATTCTATGACCTTTAATGGCTCCCCACTGAGTTTTCTCATGTAGATCATTGCCCAATCTTCTAATGGTATTTTCTGAGTTCTAAGCTGGAATTCTACATTCTCAGTCCAAGCTGATATTGAATCGCCTTGGCTGAAGGGCTTGATGACCCCTTTATATTTGGAGAATTTATTTTGTTCTTCCTGTGTTTCAATTTAGTAGAGGCTATCTGGGTGTTAGAGTCAATCTCCATTTCTTTCATCTTTAACTTCGTTTGTGACTCTACCTCTATTTGCTTCTGTTTTGTGGCATCGTCCATCTCTATCTGCTTCTGTTTTGTGGTATTGTCCAATCTCTATCTGCTTCTGTTTGTGGCATCGTCCATCTCTATCTGCTTCTGCTTTATTTAGATTCCTTCTGTTAGTGGCTTCCTCTAACTCCTTCATCTCTTTCTGATGTTGTCTTTCCAATGCTCTTTGGTCTCTCTCTAGAGCAGCTTTTCTCTCTATCTCTTCTCTGTATCTTTCGTTTGCCCATTTCTCTAGTTTTTCTCCAGTATATTGTAGTTCTTTGCCAGCCTAGGATGAAGTCATTTAATGATGACATTATAAGGCTTTATGTTATCTGACACTTGATAGCAATATATTTTCCCATAGAATTTCACAGTTATTATGTGTTAACTATTTACAAAATTTGCTGAAAAAGAGGATGCGTCGTTAAGGATGCTATATCAAAATTAGTGAAAATATACTCATCTAATCTTGCAGAAAAATACGGCCCTCGGGATGTTCCGCCGCTGTCTTTCGTACACACACTTGATCGACTTGCTTTTATAACTGATGTCTCTGTTTAGTAGAGCATCAAGATTTTAGCAACATGCATATAATGTGCAATACATGGTTGTTAATTGAAATATTACAGTTTCAAAGGATGGTGAACTTCAAATGTGATATAAATGATAATGATTAATGTAGATGATATGAATGTATGATAGTCTAAATGAACGTCAATGAATGTCTATGTCGTCTTGTCTTCACTTTCTATCGTCTCTGACTGAGCTGCGTTGTATGACTTTAGCTTAACCTCTAATCTCCTACTGTTGTGCAAAAAGAATTTATTTTTGCACGAATACAAACGTGAATATGATAGATGTTGACATTATGATAGTATCAAACACAATGGTTTACAAATGATGGTTAACTTTACAATTCGTACACAATCACCGTTTATATTCCATACATTTTCATTCAAATAATTTACATAGATAATATATCCATAATATTCCTGTAGAATTTCCGAAAATGGTAAATTACTATGGTACTTTTCAAAATAGTATCCTAATGATACTTGCAATCAAATGGTACTTTGCTATATTTATTGACTGGTAAGTTCAATTCAAATGGCAAAATTTAGCGGTGGTTCAAGCCCCACGAGAAATGATAACGTGGTATCTTGGCTACTGGTAATCAGCTGGTTGGTTCCAAACGAGCTTCTGACACCAAATGGTAATAAGCGGTTGGTTCAAGGACTTCTGACACCAAATGGTATCCTGCCTGTCAGCAACTCACTTGCGACAGGCATACAAGGATTCCCTTCTTTTGCACTACACGAAAGTGACAACTCGTATGGTTTGCAAAAGGATACATTTTTATTCGGAGCTGATCATACAATAGCTCCACGAGCGGAATACCACAACGGTATTAAACATCATAGGATGTGATGAAGATAAGATGGAATGAGGAGATGATATTAATATTACAACTACTGAAGCTAAGCTGAACTAGATAACTATTATACTGTCCTTAACAACAACAAAGTATCCCTAGCGGATACACGTCTGATTCCTACGCCGTCCGGTCTCTGTCCGAGCCCGCTGAGCGTGGCGTGTTCAGCCACGGGCAATTAGCTCAGCGTGCGTTCGTTAGTTTACGTGCTGGGCACTGGGCTGTGTTGACCAGAATTGCTTGGTCCTTCCTCGTGAAGTGGGTTTCCCAGTCTCTTGGGTAACCCCAGCTCATCTGTACTGGTTGCCCTCCTTGTTGACACAAGTGTGTCCCGTTATAGCTATTTATAGCGTTTGTGTCTCTTCTGTCTGGTCTCCTATCCTGTTACGTCACTTGCCCTCTTCCTAAGCTCTATTTTAGCTCTCCTTAGCTTAGAGCTCTCTCCTAAGTCTTTGACAAATGTTAAGATACTAGTTGTGATTTTCACTTTTCAATTGTGTTGAGGCTATTAGGTTTTCTATGTCAGTCTGTGTTGTGGATAGTAATACTGTATCATCAGCATACCGAATCTCTGGTATGTCAAGACAACCGATAATTACGGCATCTTATAGCTCCCTATTTATATCATCTCTTACATTTCTCATTATATTTTCTGCGTACAGGTTAAACAAATAGGGGGACAGCACACATCCTTGACGGACTCCTTGCTTGATGTCAAACCAATCTGATGTCTCGCCATCTATTCTAACCGCTGCTTGTTGGTCTAGATCAGTGGTTCTCAACCGGTGGGGAATTCCCCCCCAGGGGGGAATTTTGGGGTTTCCAGGGGGGGGGGGGGGGGGGATGAAGATTATTTCAAGATCGCGTTAATACAAGAACCGATTACTTGATCTTGTTTTTCCCTTCATACTTTACGCTTCTGTACGTATCACCCTTCTGAAATTCATTTTATAACGTAAGTAGACCCGCAAATCACATGTTATGTAGATGTCTAGACTTGTTTTAGTATGTGCTATTAAATTTAGCTTCAATTATTACATTTACTGTGTAGGGGCAGGGGGAAACTTTTTAGGGAGGAAATACGAAAAGGGGGGGGGGGTGACGTTCTAAAAATATGGTAAAGGGGGGGGGGGGGGAAATGACGTCCTAAAAATATGGTGAGGGGGGAATGACGTCCTAAAAATATGGCGAAGGGGGGAACGGACCAAAAAAGGTTGAGAACCACTGGTCTAGATAGAGAGTTCTTATGAGTTGTATTACATGTGGTGGAAAGCCCATATTCCTCATGATTTCCCAAAGTTTCTGATGATGTATACAGTTAAATGCCTTTGAATAATCCACAAAACATGAGAATACGTTTACATTAAATTCTCTGCACTTCTCTATTAAGAGTAGATTAAGTCACGGAAAAGCTACATTTTCGAAAATGAGAGGTATCTTATGCAATAAGTCAATATCACTGAAAGTGAAAAAGGCGGTACTGGAATGTTAACAGATTCAGCGCCACTTGTGACCTCCCATTTTGACATTAGGACGATACATCGCCATACTAGAGTAATCGTATTATTTGTGTTGATTCGTGGTATCTTTCGCAATTTAAATCTTCATTGAACAGAAATATACAGTATAAAACTTGTTTATTTGATTGTGTACCATGTTAGTTTCAAACCCACGTTTTGTTTGGCATTAAATAGAATATGGTTTGCTGTATAGCAGAGAATTATGGAACATGAATGAACAAATTAGACAGATCTTGGAAGCAACGGAGATATGGTTCATGAAACGAATGTTGCGAATACCTTGGACTGTCAGAGTAGCTAAAACGTATTGCATGTAAGATGCAATTGAAACTAGAACATCATATACAACTATATGAAAGAAGCAAAAATCATTAATTACTCGTGTGATGAGAATACAGACATTGGAAAACACCCTGAAGAACGGAAAGATCGGTTGGGGGGGGGGGATGTAGTGGCAGCCAGAGGGAAATGGTGCTGAAAGGACTGAAACGGTGGAATATCATCAGCAGAGTTGATCCAGAACACCAAAGAACTAGGAAACATTCAGATAGGAAAATGACTACGGATTCCATCAGAGATGAACAGGGTGTTTCAGGGGGACTGGTGTGTTGACATTCTGGTGGCGGCATTATGCACAATGTATCTGTGTGGGCTGTTGTTTGTCGAGACTCCTGTCTTTTCCACTTTTCACATTGGGCAGTGGGGAGCGTTTTGTGTGATATTCACTGGCACAGGAACGGAGCATAATGGGGACGACCCGTTGCTGTGGGACTAACTAACTAACTAACTAACTAACTAGCCAAAGAACTGTGGAATATCATCAGCAAGGTTGATCCAGAACACTAAGGACGGATCTATGCAGAGACATGTACAGTTGGCAGGGCACGTGAGGATGATGATGATGATGATACCTTCTTGAAGGAGGATGCGAACACATGACCATCGGAAAGCTTGCTAGCCAGCGCGTTAATGCGGATCCCATCGTCATAGTATACACCATGTACATATAACACATCCGGGAAGAATGCGTTGTCATCCCTGGCTGGCGTTGCTACAAACAGGACGTTTATGATTTCAAAGCAGACGGCACGAATTTCTGGCTAGTCTAGCTGTGATTGTTTGATTTCGATACGTGGAGGTACGTCTGTTAGCTGTACGTCTGCGTGTGTGAAGATTTATATGGATACACGTCAGATAGTTGGTTAGTTGTGTGAAGATTTATATAGACATGTTAGTTAATTGTTTAAAGTTTTATGTAAATGTGCTAGTTAGTTCTTTAAAACTGTATATAGACATAAGTGTGATAGCTGGTAAGTTGTGTATAGCCAAGTTAGTTGTGTGAAGCTTTATATATACATGCTAGTTAGTTATTTGAAGCTTTAGATAGTCTTGCTATTTAGTTGTTTAAAGCTTTATATAGACATGCTAGTTAGTTGTGTACAGTTTTATATAGACATACGTCTGATAGCTGGTTAAATTCTAGGAAGCGATAAGTAGGGGTAAGCTAAAATACTATTTGCTTGTAACAAGCCAGACTCTTATTTAGTTGTATGAAACCTTAAATAGAGATAAGCCATTTTGTTATTTTCCTGTACGCAGCGATAATCAAACATAAGCTAGATCATTATTTGCATGAAACAATCAGAGTTGTGCAGGTGATCCTGAGATGTACATGGGACACGCGGTAGTGTGTATGCGATACATCCTAGCTCTACCAACGATTGTGGACAGACTCAAGGTTGTTGAGACTAAGTTATGTCTCTGAGTAGCCTCGGACAAGTAACACCCCCTGCATGAAGTCCTGAATACAGTTAAGTGTCACAGGCTGATCACAAGAGTATCATGGCTGGCTCAGGCATCAGAGAAGTTTGCATGCTTAAAACCATTGGACGAGGAGTAGAATGGGTCAGAATGTTCAAGAAAAACTCAGACTTATACAGGGTCATTATCACATCGGACCAGGAGTGCAGAGATTGGCCAACAGGCAGCGCTAAATACGAGGTGCAACAACTCTTTCATGACACTTCAAGCCTCTCATTTATTCAGATGGCTCTGTGCTCAGAGGCAAAAGAAGTGCCAGGGGGTTTATAGCCTAGGTTAATTGGACTGTTTTTAGTGCAGGAGAGCTTGGCATATAATACCACGACATCTAGTGTGAGGAAGGAGGTGGAGGCAGTCACAGCGGCGGTCGGCTGGCTGGAGGAAAAACAGCACACACATGTGATTGTAACGGACTCACAGAGTATGCTGAGAATGGTGAAGACAGACATGCTTCGTGCAGAGTGGCATACTTCACTTCCAAAGTCAAACATAAACGGTTTGTTGGATCTTGTCCCCGGGACGTGCTGGTGTAGTGTGAAACTAGCAGGCCGACAGACTGACTGGATCTGTATGTTGGGTGGGGTAATGGTACATGGCAAGGCAGACATGGGCAGGGCCGTTTGGGACCATGTGTGTGGAAGAGCAGATAAACCGTTACAGGCTAGAGAGAATGGTGTCATAGGGAGTGACTTGAAGATCTGGACCGCATTCAGTACTCAGAGGAAAGGCCAGACATAATGCAGATTGTGCTGTTAGTATTGGAACTCTTCGCTCGCTGATGAGGCCGGAACATGTATGAGAATATCCTAAGTATTTTGATGTCGGTTCTTGACTCAACTCAACTCAATTCATGAAGAGATGAGACATATTTTTATTTGATTGCATGAAGCGATAATTAGACTTACGCTAGATTGTGATTTGGTTGTATAAGGCGATAAGTAGAGATAAGCCAAGTTGTTAAGTGGTTGTATGAAACGATATATACAGGATTTTGTATATTTGTATAACTGTGATAGCATTTCAGTTTGGTCTTTCTTCCATCTCTAGATAGAGGGTTTGAAGGAAACGCATTCTTTTCTTTTCATGTCAGTTACGCAGTCACGGAGTTTGTGCAGTTAGCGGGACTATTGACACATCTTTAGGCGCATTGACCATATGTTGGTAGCCCTTTTTTTTTATTTCGGTGGGCCATGTGGTCAGTATCACTTCGGCCGTCATTACTTCCCATGAGATTTCCTGGTACTCATTTAACGTCCGGCCCACCTGGGAACCCCTAGTACTCATTTAACGTCCGGCCCACCTGGGAACTACTAGTACTCATTTAACGTCCGGCCCACCTGGGAACCCCTAGTACTCATTTAACGTCGGGCCCACCTGGGAACCCCTAGTACTCATTTAACGTCCGGCCCATCTGGGAACCCCTAGTACTCATTTAACGTCCGGCCCACCTGGGAACCCCTAGTACTCATTTAACGTCCGGCCCATCTGGGAACCCCTAGTACTCATTTAACGTCCGGCCCACCTGGGAACCCCTAGTACTCATTTAACGTCGGGCCCACCTGGGAACCCCTAGTACTCATTTAACGACCGGCCCACCTGGGAACCCATGGTACTCATTTAACGTCGGGCCCACCTGGGAACCCATGTCAATATTTAAAATCTGCCTGGATGTGAACGTGTACCCATGGCCAAGGATCCTCTGTGCTACCGAGCCTTCCCTGGTATTATAAGCCTGGTTTATTCTCTCGCTCAGTGTCCCAACAGAACATCAGTTGCAGGCGATGTGGAAGTAGACTGCCTTGTGTTGGTTTTTAACAACGGTATGAGCATCCGTCGTTCAGAAAGCAATGGCAAACTACTGAACGTAAGCTATTCTAGTAAACCAGAAACAGTAAAAATGCTGTGGTTGATTGCAATGTTCTGTACCAGGACATTTAACTAACTAACCTACTAGCTGAGTGTCGACATCTGTATGCCTTTCAACAGTCGGTAATGTTTGGTTATGATGACGCGGGCAGTATTTCATGGCTAGCACATAGACTATATGTCATGAAATCACAGCATGTTTCACCAATGTTTTGGACTCTCAGGAGTGGCACATCCATCCTTGGGTCTTGTAGCCTATTGATGGCTGGTAATAACCTTAACCATAGTTAATTTAACTATGTTACCATTTCTGCTCATAATTATATAAACACACACACACACACGCACACACACACACACACACAAATAGACAGAGATGGGGAGAGGATGAGAGAGAGAGAGAGAGAGAGAGAGAGAGAGAGAGAGAGAGAGAGCACACACAGACGCAAACACAGACACACATGTCTGCCCACAGCCATCTGTCTCTTGTACTGGAAATCATTTCTGATAGCCACGTTCCTCTATACCGTTTTGATGGCTAATGGCGGAGCTGATCATACAGTTACATATGTGATATCAGTTGATGTCAAACAGTTCAGCATCTTATCTCTTGGTCTCACCATGACACTTCCCCTCTAACTTTCCAGCTGTGAGGACATACTCCATCTTTAACTTCATGACATGCCCAAAGAATTTGGAATGGCCTCTTCGAATGCGAGTAATCAGTTCTCTTTGTGAGTTAACCTCTGTTAAGATATCCTCATTGCTCCTTCTATACGTCCACGGCGGTCTCTTAATTCTTCTATAAAACTACATCTCCTCAGACTTCACATAATTAATCACTTGCCTGGTAATTATCCATAACTCGCATCCGTGCACCAGGATTGGCTCAATATGGCGCTTAAGAAGTCTTTTCTTCACATCGACTGATAAAGATGAATTGCAGAGAATATTCTCCATCTCATGAAAAGATGCCTTTGCTTGTTCTGTTCTACATGTAATATCTGTAACACATCTTCCATCCGCTGTTATTAAAGTGCCCAAATACTTATATACATTGACTTGTTTCAGATTGGTTCCATTTAAAGCAACGAATTCCCTGAATGCATGTAAACACAGACGCCCTACACAAAATATTGCACGATTTCTTGCCTGACATATTTCGCTGCATCTGGTCTGGTGGTTCCATTTACCTTGGTGTTGTATTTGGATAAACACATTGTCTTTCCAATACCCATACACCAGGGGAAGTCAATAAGTAAGTCACAAGTGGCTGTATAAAAATAACTAAATATGATAACAACTTGGGAAAAGTTTATTTTAATACATACATTGTCCCTTTATTTCTCAACATAATTTCCACCAACATTGATGCACTTATCTCATCGTTGTATCAGTCCTCCCAAACCGGCCGCATAGAACTGAGGGATCTGTTTTCTAAACTACGTTTTCACGTCACATTCAACTTCGGCGTCATTCGCGTCATTGAGAAAATATTTCTACCCAGCTATGGACCGTTTTACAGGAAAACATTTGTCAGCATAAATAGGAAGCATTTCCTTATGAATGACGTTTGCAGGCAGACCTTTTGGCGCACAACAGCATGTTGCTCTTTGGTTGTACACTCCGTAAGTACAGTCACTAGTTTGTTTATGCTCTGTGCATGCGCATGGGACACTAGTGCCACTTGACGAATGGAAATATAAAGTTCGATCTAATATATGTATATATATATCGTGAACAGGCACAACGACTCTTCAGATTGACGAATACAATGGAGACAAGTGAAAAGTCAAACAATGGATTTTACGACTTAACTGCGCAAGACAAATCTGGGATTCCTGATCGTCAACAAAATGGAAAGACACTTTCCAGGTATAGCTTTTAATATCTATAGAACATGTATTTCTTTCATATTTATTTTGACGGTTTTATTACAGCTCGGTATGATTCTGAATATAGGGAGCTGAATTAATTATCGTAGTGGATAGACACTCGCCTGCTGATGTGGTTGTCATGGGTTTCATTCCATACAGTAGAGCTCTAGACTACCCGACATCAGCGAAGTGTCGCTGGCAGTTATGTCATTTCATTGTTACTGTAATGGCGGGATACATGATAATTGCTCACATGGTGCATGCCCATTATGCTTTATTACAGCTGAACATATCGACACATATACAGTTAACGTTAGCTGTATCTTTTACAGGACGTCGCAGTCAACCCCGGCATTTGTGGTTGTTTGTGATTTCTTGGTATGTTTACGTTCAGTAGTTTGCCATTGTTTTCTGAATATTCCATTTTATAAACCCCAGCGCGAGGCGGTTTGCTGCCAAATCGCCAGCAGCTGTGTTTCGAACGCGGTATTCGGGATTCTGAACTGCGTCCGCTTTGTCACGGATCCGGCACTTATATAGTAAGCTGGGTGAATTCGGATTGTTAAAATTGACCGAACTATTAGCTTATAGCTTAAATTGGGGACCAAGATTGCCTTGGGGAGTTAATTAGGCCGGTGTAATACTGGCCAATCGGTCTCTGTGGCTAAGGGCTTGCGAACACGGTTTATGAGCCCGTATACCCGGGTTCGAAACACAGCAGTGCTGGATTTTTCGAAAAAATGTATAGAAGCCGGTTGTTCAGAAAGCAATGGCAAACTACTGAACGTAAAATTTGCCCAGGAATCACGAACAGCGAAAATGCTGTGTTTGACTGTTACGTTCTGTGAAGGACATGCAACTTAATTGTTGTTGTTTTTTTTTTTTAATAACGGCCATATTATCCACCGAGTGCCGATGTGTCTATACAAATATGGGTCAAACAAACTATGCCAGATACACCTTCAGCATTTTTCTTTTCGTTCTCTCGCTTTGAACTCCAGCGTAGATCACAATGGACTGCTGTTTGCGCGTGGGGTAGATTTTCCCATTATTAGTGTCCCAAGCAATCATGCGAACCCACTCCGACTTCTCAGGTACTTGAAATTGGCTTCCCGAGTCAAGAACTAGAAGTCAACATTTTAGTCCAACTGACCGCTGTAAGGGTTGAAACTGCTATCGCGCTATCAGCGCACCAAAAGTTTAAGAGTGAGTGCTTTTATCCACCTTAAGTCTGGTTAAGGGTCCTTAACTTGTCCCCTATGGTTTGAATAGAAGGGATTCTAGTATAAGATGGACGGTGTCAGTCACGCTATTGCAGAACGTGGGGTGTTGGAAACTCATTGAAACCGATCGCCAATACACAGTTAGCACATGATGATGTTGATGGTGGTTTTGTCAGCGATGGCGATGGCGATGCTGCTGAAGATGTTGATACAATAAACTATATCAATGAAGCCATAATTTAGAGACCATGAATCCTTCCATTCTGACCAACATTGTTGTCTCATTTCATGTCACCCAAGTATGCAGCCAGGCTCGGATTTCTAATAGGATTTACGGTGTGATCGTTGCTGTGGTAACGCAGTGCCTCACATGCTTGTTCTTTGCCCGGCAGTCATGTGTTTGAACCCTCTTTGAGACTAGGATCTTTTTTATTTATTTGCCCCTCCCCACGTCGACCCAAATGATATCAGGAAATTTACAAGGCATTAAAGGTTGCCGGTGTGATAGCGACTGCATCAACCGTCTAATTCAGACTGGTGTAAAAATGTGACCAGCAATGTATATCACGAGAACCGTCAGCCAGATTTCAGTTTCATTGTTTCGAATCCGCATAGAAAACAAAAGAACCATCGTGATACTAACCACATCACCCACAGACTGTTGACCCATCTCTAAAAATATGGGTTTAGCACCATACTTCCAGTCACCCACAGACTGTTGACCCATCTCTAAAAATATGGGTTTAGCACCACACTCCCAGTTTGCCTTAAAGCGTCCTGTACAAGGGTCCTGTACTATTTATGTTACCGTACACCCTCTACATCATATCGTGCGAAGAGGTGGAGGGGGTTTAGCTTTTATTTGACTACAATGTTGGCCCGATCGCCGCAAATTTTCAAAAGTGTTAGCCTTCTCTTTACTTCTTACACTAGCATGACACTGCAAGACAGCTAAAAGCAACAATCCTAACCGTGAATTTCTGTATTGAGCGCAGCCACGGCCTACGCATTCACCCGGATCGTGTAATTAAACACATGCCCATGAAATTGCCATGTTTGCTGGCATGTGTATAGTCCTATGGTTCTAACCAGTGTAGCTCCATCTCTGCAGCCAGCACCTCCGGTGTACCCTCATTCATCGTGTGCCATATCGTTCAGCGTGGGCGATCATGAACACCCACCAAAACACCAAAACCAGTTGTGGATCAGATCTGTGTGTTCTTGCTCAGATTATGTCATGTGGGTATTATATCGTAGCGAAGTGGTTAATCCGTCTACCTTGCGCTCCAAAAGTTCGTGGGTTCGTTCCCCGAACTGCGATGTTCAGACCACAAGTGTACCTTTTCTGGAGACTCCTGTTGAGTCACGGGATTGGTTATTCGTGCGATGCTCTCGGCAAGCGGCTTGCTGTTCTGCCGAAGAAGCCGAGTAAGATGGGGTAAAACCCGATGTAATAAAGTCGAGCCTCTCAACTGTAATATTTTAGACATTATATTCAGGTGTTTATCTCCTTGTCTTCTTTTTTCGGTCTTCCCATCAAAGGTGACAGTTTTTCACTAATAAATGGCAACTATCAAGAAAGAATAATTGCTTGCTTGCTTGTGTTCGTTGGCTTGAGCTCCAACGCGAAGTCCTGTATGTCGGATGAAGGCATCCTGTTGTCCAACATCAGTGTGATGTCATACCGGACCTGAGTTTTGCGTGAGTATCCGTTGTCCCATGTCTGGCTTATTGGTGTGCAGACTGGTGGTTCCTCGTCGTACAGGCAGACACTCTCCGACTTCGGAGGAATCGGCGATCCTATTGACTTCAGCCAGGACCCCGAAGGGACCTGTTGCCCAAGACGCTCGACGTGGACGCGTCAATAGGTCTTGGCCAGTATATAACCCGGCCCTGGTGCCTTGTAAACACCTCTGCGTCCCAAAAGAATAATTGAACTGTTGAATGTTTAGGCAGCCACAACGTGTCGAGAACGCCCAATTGCACTCTTAAGGCGAATAATTGATCCATCAGTAAATATCACAGCATCTGGATAGTAACAAGTTCAGGTAACAGAGATGTGCTTTTTGGAGAAGGACATTGAGAATGATGTCGGCAGCGAACACAGCAAAATCCGTGTTATTGGCAACTACAGGTGTGTAACTACATCAACTCATACACGCATAACAAAAATTGAAAGGGAATCTATGGGACATGAGAAGACATGGAATAAAGACATTAACCTTTGTGGGGAAAATCTAGACAGGAAAAGCAGAATGAGACAGAACAGTATGTATATACGTGTAAGGCTTCAACATCTGGGCAACATAAGTGGTATACAACATATAAATTGTATTAAAATATCAGATGACAAAATCATTGAGGCGCATGATCCCCAATGCCTGTTTCGTACAAGACGTCTGAATAAGAAGCAAAAGGAGGAGGAGGGTGAAGGAAAATACGGGTAAGAATCATAGGGAAATATGGAGGAGGACAGTAGGAAGAATAGTTAGAAGAGAAAGTTCTAAAATGTTAGTTGTGTACGCATTACAGAATGTTGCTATCAAACCCAAACATTTATTGTATGTTTGTAATTTACTAGGTAACTTTAGTTTGGAGTTTGCTATTGCTTTCTGAACAGCCGACGCCTCATACCATCGAAATCAACGCATAGCCACCCGCTCGATCTCTTGACTCGGTGTGTCGGGGAATTGTGAAACTGCGCGTTTCGCTTACCCCTAAGCCACAGCCTGGAGAAAGACAGAAAAGAAGCAGAACAAACTGAAAGGAGGTTAGAGACGACAGAAGAGAAATGAAAATGTTACTTTTATGTACTAGTATCGCTGAAGAAATAACATTTACTTGGGGGAACTTTACGGAAACATAATACAGACAGGTCTTGACGTTCTTTGAGAATTTTAATGTAACGTACTGAAAAGGTTCATCATTATAATGTGCCGTGTCGATAAACGTGGGCGATCGTGTTTCGCCATCTGACATGATCACCAGAGATATTGATAAGCTCTATGTCTTTGTCTCAATTATGTCATGTGGCAAGCCTTCTCCTAGTTCTTTTCACCACAATCTTGCCATTTGTCACTTAGTTTTCTAGTTTAATTTCTTCTCATAACGTGCCCGAAAACATCTTGACCGTCTACGTCGAATTTCCCTAATCATTTTAGGTTTTCATATTTTTCTTGTGGACTCGCTCATTGGTTTTTCTATCTGTCCGTAGTATGCTTTGCATTTTCCTCAGAAACCACATTTCCATTGCCATTAGATATTTTTTTTTTCAGCTTGTCTGCTGATTGTCCACATATCATACCCAGACAAAAGCATATATTCTATGTACCACCTCAACAAACTTTTTCTAGTTGCAATTATTGATTAGGATGTTTTCCATCTTTCTAAAGACTACCTTCGGGATAGCGATTATTGTTCTAATCTCTTCACGGTACCTCCTTTCAGATGTTATGACTGTTCTGGGATAACAAGGATAACTAAAACGGTTGCTGAATCATAAAGGGAATGCACTTTGTAACCTTTTCACACGGGAGTCTCCGTGGCGAAGTGCTCAAGCCGTTTGACTCGGGCTCCGAAGGTTGTGGGTTCGATTCTTGGCCGTGTCCTTGGGTTCACGAGTTAAATTTTTTCGGAGGTGGGTCGTCGCTAGAGCTACGGAGTTCGTGCTTTGTGCGACGCTTTCCGCGCTGCGGAAAGAGACCGAGCCATATGGGATAAACCCGGTGCAATGAAGTCGACCCTGTCGACTTTTAAGCGACTTTTTAAGCGACCTGTTCACAGTAAGACTTGAGATATGAATGAGTTGAGTCAAGAATCGATATCACAGCACTTGGGACATTCCCATTCGTCCCCATGTCTTTGTCTTCAATAACCAGCGAAGAGTCCAATTACAAATTGTACCATGTGACCGTCTGGCCTTTCAGCGGAATGCTAAGTATCACCTGCATCCATCGAACATACCGGCACTAGTATGGTATGCTATATTGTAGCTGAACATATCAGTACATATATTGTATATGCAGCATCATTCTCTCTAAGCTGAGATGATTTAATCCGTCCTTCTACATATTACACATTACCCGGAAGGAATTTAATCATCTAGTCAAATGCCCTTGAAACATAATTTCGTGTTTCAACAGTTAAAATATACACAATTTTACAGGCCGCTATTTTGAACAGATAAAATGTCAACATACACCGCCACTTAACAAGGCAATGAGCAGTTTGAATGTCACTCTTGCAAAAATTGCCTCTGTTAGTGTGTGTTCTTCAAACTACATCGTCAGCTGTTTTAGTGAACAACTTGAATAGGACAACGAGGTTGTCTCTGGTTGGTCGAAATCAGTGCTAACATAAAACTGGGGTCTGTTTGTCGTGTGCATACACGCTTGCATGTGCGTGCAAAGTAATCGCCGTTTTCCATAGATGAAGGACTAACATTGGACTAATGTCGTTATCGTAACCTCCGTTTGAAAATGTCGCTGCTGAGCAGGTACTCACTGTTTCGTTATTGGGATCAATATCAGCATTTTGATTACGAATGTTTAGTAAGTGTACCATGACGTTAGAACTCCATGTCCTATGATATGTATATAGTAGAACTTCATTCAGCCTACTCGACAACAGCTATATGTCGCTAGCATTTATGTGGAATTTCTATGATACGTACCGTATTTCCCGAAAATAAGACCGGGTCTTATGTTAATTTTAACTTTTAAAAAATACACTAGGGCTTTTTGTTTTTGTTCAGATACAAAAATCTACATTTATTCATGTACAAAATTCTACATTCATTCAAATACAGTCATGTCATCTTCTTCTGGAACATGGTCATAACTCTCCAAATTCCGAATTCCGGTCTAAATTTCTTGCGACCCTATTTCATGTAGAACCATTGGTCCCAATCTCACATGTCCAGCAATAAAGCTTTCCATAAATTAGCATTTCTTGTCCATGTAGCCTGCTCATAGTGCATTTGTAACTTTTTTTTTCTACACGAGTGACGTATTTAATTATGAACCACATCAGGTCATTATCAAGTGTGCACCAGTGGCGTCTGTACTCCGACTGGCCATTCGGCAACAAGTCTCTCTCATTCTAGCTGACGGTCTGAACTAGGGCTTATTATAGGGGTAGATCTTATTTTCGGGGAAACACGGTATATAGAAGAACGCTAGATAAGAGAAGTAACGGCTGCAACCGGATATTACAATAATAAATAAAAACAGTTCAATCAGGTGCCGTCTCCACATTGAAGGTTGGCTGCAATGGATCTCCACTGTCTGCCTTTTGCCCAGACAATACATTCTGTTAGATTGCTGTTCGTCTATCACTTGGTATTAACTTTCCACTTGTATCGCTGTCTGCCTCTTGCTCGCTTGCCTTCAACGTTAACCTCCAGTAAGGCTTTTATAAGAGTGTTATGCGCTGGCACTGTGGTGAAGGGGTTTCTAACGTAATTCGTAATTCCGTATATCACGTACGAAACACACATGCGGGCGATTGTGAAGCAGATGGCGTTGAGTTGATTTTAAGGCTGGTCCGTCAGAAAGCAATGACATATTACTAAACGTAAACTTGCCAAGAAATCCAAAACATAAAGCAAATGCTGGGGTTGAATGCGACGTCATATAATGAACATGCTTCTAACTTTAGTTATGTCTTTTAATGTGGCCGAAATATTTCACTTGCCTCCTTTTATTTCTTTCATCAACTCTCTTTTCATTCCCAGTTTATCTAGAACCTCTGTATTTCATTGTTTTGTTTCCATGAAATACGATATATTCTGCAGTTTATCCACATCCCCAGAGCCTCTATTCGACTTTCCAATTGCTTGTTCATTGCCCACGCTTCTTTGTCATATTTTAGTGTTGAATAAGATTTGACAATTCTCAGTTGCTAATCTTTCTAAATGATAATACTGATTGCAAAATGTTGAAAGCAGTTTTGGCCATTCCTATTCTCTTTTTGATTTATTTTTCACTTCTGACTGGCACCTTGCTGTGCTGGAAAATGTGGGTGGTCATGACTCGCCATTTCACTCGATCACCAGAGTCGTGGATCACCTCAGTGTTTCTGTATCGACCATGCCATGTAGCAAGCCATCCAGGTATTTACTTCTCGGTATTCCCCTTGGTCTGTTCCCTTCGATCTTGCCGGTTGTCACCAAGTTCTCCAATTCATTTCTTCTCGTAACATGTCCAAAAGATTTTTGACTGTCTACGTCTAATTTGGTCATTGGTTTTTCTGTCTGTCCATGGTATTCTTTGCATTTTCCTCAGAAACCACATTTCTGCACCATCAGATGTTTTTCAGCTTGTCTGCCCATTGTCCAAGTTTCACATCCATACAAAAGAACAGGCTCTATGTAGTACCTCAACACTCTTTTTCTCGTTTCAATTGACATCTTTTTATTGGTCAGAATGTTTTTCATCTTGCAAAAGGCTACTTTCACCATGGCAATTCTTGTTCTAATCTCTTCAAGGCATCCCCCATCAGATGTTATGACTGTTCCTAGATAATTGTACCGGTTCACTTGTTGAAGAGTATTCCCATTTACTTGCATATTACATTGTAGTATTTCGTTCATTCTAGTGACGACCATAATCTGTATCTTTTTTACAATTTAATTCCTTGTGTTGCGATGATCGGTTATTAGGCGAATCATAATGAACTAAGAACTTTTAAAGAATGTAATTTGCCGTTGCTTTCCTTCCTGGCAGTGGCCGTACTGGCCGGGTGACAGCAGCCATTGTCCCAATAATGAGATCTTCTTCCTGCCGTCGCGAAACTTGAGATCATAACCAACAACTAATTGTCAGCTGCCTTCTAAATTTCATCCACCATCTGCCTTCCGTGGCTTCTTTTGAACACTTCCAATAAACGAATACGAAATAACACCACATAATCCACAGGAAAACACTAAAAACAGCGTCTCCCGAAGAATGAACGCGTTAAACCGTCGCCAATTTACCGTTGTTTTCACACATTCACATGTGTATTAATATACTATTCAGGATTTTCATGTTGATTTCGATGCTTTCAACGATTAGCGTATCATATTTATTTTTGACTTCGACCAGGTATTGTTCACTTTTATGTCTAGTTGTTTTAATGCTAATATATCGATTTAAGGTGTCCTCGATGTCATTATTTCTTGGTATTTATGTTTTATTTGTAATGTTATGACTAAACAAATGTGGTCAGAGTTGAAATAAGCACCAGGGCCAGTTTTTGGTAGTTTCAGTGTAGTTTTATAAATATATTTGTACTAATATATTGTACTAGATTTTGTTGTTATCATCAGTTATAAAACAGCAAACTACTTAATGTAACATTGCCTAGAAAATCACAAACAGCCAAACATGGTGGGGTTGATTGCAATGACCTCAAACTAACGAGACCTATATATACCTAGACCTAGACTAATATAAGGAGGGGAGTCTCCGTGGCTAAGTGGTCAAGCTGTTTGACTCGGGTTCCGAAGGTTGTGGGTTCGATTCCGGGCCGCGTCCTTCGGTTCATGAGTGAAATTTTTCGGAGACTCCTGTGGGTCGTCACTAGAGCTACGGAGTTCGTGCTTCGTATGACGCTTTCCGCGCTGCGGAAAGAGACCGAGCCAAATGGGGTAAAACGAGGTGCAATGAAGTCGACCCTGTCGACATTTAAGCGACTTTTATGCAACTAACGATATAAAGCAGATATACTCACTTACAATAAAACGAAGATGAGACAGGTTGATGTAGTTTTGTGTAGAGAGCCATCTTATTATTTGTAACACACATTTCCAACATGACCCTAGGAAATTGTAAACGTGGAAAAGCTTTGGGGATAGAACAAGAAACCAAACTGACTACGTATAGGAAAGATTTATGTGGCGTAGAGGTTACGAATGCAATCGAAAAGCAAATGCGGGTGATTTGAAGCAAACTGCCATACATTGGTTTCCATGCAATGGTATGAATGCCGGTCGTTCAGAAAACAGTGGCAAACTATTGAAGATAAACTTGACCAGAAATCAGAAAAAATGTTCACACTTCTATTCATCAATTTACTTATACCAACTTTTTTTTTTTAATTTGGAAATAACAGACAGCTTGCTAAAGTTTTTCAAAACCACACATTTAAAATAGGGCCATATAATTTAAAGATCCGTGTTAAACAGGTAGTGTGAGATACCTCCTCCCCTCCCATGCCTGATATATTCTTAACGATGCTGTTTCACACACTTACGACAGCGTGTTGTTATTGTATTGCCTAACCAATTTGCCATGTGGCCTTTGCAGTTTGTGCAGATTTATGTGACCAGAATGAAATGCATTGTGCCTAGGTCCGGGTAGGGTGTCTTCTGTGGCGTTACATTATCCAACAAATACTGGGTTGTATATATAAAAGTTGGTTGAATATCCTCTACAGGACGATACAGTCAACCCCAGTATTTACTGGTTGTTTGCGATTTCTTAGACAGTTTACGCTCAGTAGTTTGCCATTGCTTTCTGAACTCATACTGTTTGAAACCAGCGTAAAGTGGTCTGCTTCCAAATCGCCCGCAGCTGTGTTTCTAACGCGGTATGCCGGATTATAAATTGCGTCCGTAATCACTTCGCCAGACAGGATGTATACCTGTGGGATAAAAAACAAACGTAGACACAGGTGGCCATTCACGGGCACGTACAGGATGCAGACACACACGGCGGAACTTTTTCCAGGAAACTCATAAATTATGACTAGGAAGGTCCACGATTGAAAAACAAACACACGCACGCACGCACGCACGCATACACGCACGCACGTACACACACACACACACACACACACACACACACACACACACACATTCACACACACACACAAATGTAACTGCAGGCGAGTATTTAGATCGAATTTGTAATCAGACTCAAGAAAAACAAAATAATGAAGAATGAAAAAAACCTTTAGAATACTTATCATTACATCCGAGATGTAGTCCGATCAACACAACAATTAGGAAGGCAAAACGGAGTTAGGAATGGGACAGGGGTGCGGAAAACGAAACGGGGAAAACCGTGACAAAAAACAAGCCTTCGTCATCACATATTGTTACAATTTACTCCAACATTCACCCTACTGATGTACCTAAAAATGTAGATTATCCTATTCTGACACACAAAAAAAGACATGGGCAATTACGATTCAACTTATTATGTCTACTTCAGCAACAAGAAGATCTTCTTGGTGACACTGTGCATCCTGGTGACAGAAATGTGTGAGCGGCTGACTTACTACAGCATCATGGCTGGTCTGGTGTTGTACTGTACCAGCACTCTTAAGTTTGGTCAAACAGATGCTACCACAATCAATCAAGTGTTCGCAGGTCTGTATGTTTACCTTTGCTTCTGACTGCGTTTGGTTGAGGTATGAAATATGTAATGAAGTAGGTCAGTATCAGCCTAATAATAACAGAGGTGTGCGACAGGGATGCGTAATATCTCCATATCGTTTTTTTCCTAATACAGTGAACATATTGGTAGAAATGTAGAAGATATGAAAGGAATCGTCATTTGGGGACGTGACATCAATAACATTAGATATGCGGATGATACAGTATTGATTGCAGACAATGAGCATGATCTGCAACATTTAGTAGATGCAGTTGTTGCATAAAATAAACAACTACGGTTAGAATTAAATTGTAAGAAGACTCAGATTATGTTCGTCACTAAGAAGAAGGAAATACCCCAATGTAATATATAAGTAATGGGGATATTCTTAAACAAGGGAATCGGTACAACTATTGAAGAAATTAGAACAAGAATCATCATGGCGAAGGCAGCCTTTTGCAAGATGAAAAACATACTGACCAATAAAAAATATGTCAATTGCTATGAGAAAAATAGTGATGAAGGGCTATATAGAACCTGTACTTTTGTATGGATTTGAAACGTGGACAATGAGTAGACAAGATTAAACAGTATCTAATGACAGTACAAATGTAGTTTGTTAGGAAAGTGTAAAGAATACAATGGGTAGGCAGAAAAACCAACGATTAAGTCCTACCAAGAAAAAAAAAAAATGAAAACACTGCTTAGAGGAATTAGACGTAGGCAGTCTAGAACTTTGGGCACTAATAGCGTGTGGCATTACCGATTAAGCGGTTCCAGCCAGTGTTAAGCAAACATAAGTAGTTCGTTTTAAATTTAAAATTACTATGTGGATAACAAATGCTCCACATTCGGTCAATACCTATGGCTGTGCTTAAGTATTTCAGTCTAAGTAGCATTCGTTTATTCACTTCATATAATGTATAACTCTGCGGAATGCACCTGACGAGATGCAGTGAAATAAGCCAGGTAATAAATCGTGCAACATATTGTTCCTGGTGTCTTTGTTTAAACCCCCCCCCCCCCCCCCCCGGATTTTTTTTAATTTGGCCTTCAAAAATTTTATTTTTAAGGACTGCCAGGATAGCACATAAGTGATCATTAACGGGCAACACGGCTTCCGCAGGTTTTGATCATTGGTTTTTATATTTTAGCAAACTGTTACAGTCTACACATATATTCTGACGAACTTGTACAATCTACACGTATATGTTGACGAACTGTTAAAATCTACACATATATGTTGACGAACTGTTACAATCTACACGTATATGTTGACGAACTGTTACAATCTACACGTATATTCTGACGAACTGTTACAATCTACACACATATTCTGATGAACTGTTACAAACTACACACATATTCTGATGAACTGTTACAATCTACACGTATATTCTGACGAACTGTTACAATCTACACACATATTCTGATGAACTGTTACGATCTACATATATTCTGACAGCCCAGGTTGAACCCCGGGTACCGACTGTCCTGATAAGCAACAAAGATCAGGTTTCGAGCCCATTAGACAGGCTATGTTGTTGTCTGTCGGAAAGCATTCGCCATATACATCTATCACCAGCTGCAGGTCTTCACTGATCACTGAACCGGCAAGATTGACCTCTCGTCAATTGTAGACACACGGAATATATATTTGTATGGGCACAACCTTGTTTACACAAACTCCAGGACACACATCGCCAACAAGGGCTATTACGCGCTAAATGACTAGCCCTAATACACACGTGCCGCATCGCGCGTAATTGTGTACGTTGAACATGATCATGTCATAATCATGTGACCAATGAATAAAAGAACACGTGCTTATCGTTCCATGATGCATAGGTTCTGTTACTGACCGTTGAGAAAATAGCTGGATTGATCCAAACTCCGACCAAAGAAGCTCAAAGAGCGGTGATTCAGTTTCTTTCATTTGAAGGTATACATTCATCGAGGAATGCAGGCAGCATACATTAACAAATATGTTTTGAAGACAACAGTGACAGACTGGGCACGAATGTTTCGGAAAGGACATCAGTTCACGACAGATCTTAGACGGCCTGGTCAAGCGCATATTGTTGCAACAGAAAGAACATAGCCAAATTTATGCAGCAGTACAAATAAACCGTTGTCGAAGCACTCGTTCGGTAGCGAAAGATTTGATATGCCAATTGGGACAATTCAAAATGTCGTTCATAAGAAACTGCAATATCGGAAGGTGTGTTCACAGTGGGTACCACGGATGTTGACCGACTACCAAAAAGAGGAATGCATGGGATGGTGTTTGAACCACTTGTTGCGTTACAGAGTGGAGGGTGATGAATTTCTCTTCAGCATAGTGGCAGGCGATGAATCACGGTGTCACCACTTTGAGCCGAGCAGAAAAAGAGATAGCATGCAATGGAAGCATGCTGGATCACCAAAAGAAAAAAAATTCAAGTTGCAGGTTTCCGCTGGTAATATTATCCTGAGTGCATTTTTTTTATTATGAAGGGCTATTATTGGCAGAATTTAAAGAACCTTGTGTCAACATCAACTCTACCCACTACTTGCAAACATTAGACAAGCTGTAAAAAGCCATCAAGAATAAACGACTCGGCATGCTTTCTCGCGGTGTGATTGTGTTGCACGATAATGCTCGTCCGCATGTCGCAAAGATTGTGCAGGAAGCATTAGCAAGAAAGAAGTGGGAAATTCTGCAACATCCAGCCTATAGTCCTTAATTGTCACCATGTGATTTTCATTTGTTCTGACCTCTAAAAAGCTCTCAAGGGGCAACTCTTTCACGCAGATGCAGACGTAATTAACGTGGTAAACACATGGTTCAGTGAACAACCACTATCTCATTTTATTTTTTATTTATTTATTTTTTTTTTTTTTGCGGACGGCATTCGCCGCCTACCTAAGCAATGGGATGCTTGCCTGAATACCTACGTCGACTTCTTCTGACTAATCCATGGTGCATAATTAATTAAAAATGAATGCTTTGTTTGTTTAATTCTACCATACCCGTTAATGTTTCTTTCATGCTTTTGTAATAAAGCCATTGAAAAAAAAATCATATATATATATATATCCACACACACTCATTCTGTCTAAGACTATCAATATATAATCTAGATTGTTACAGAGACGATGACGAATTTTGTGACAACTGGAAAGATAAGTGCTAGAAGAAGCAGTCGAAGATTGTGGGAATGGGAAATGTCATGACTAGAACTTATTAAAAATACCAAAGCCCGAAAATATTAAAGAGACATGAACGCCTACGCCTTCTGGCGAGACACATGATGCTATAATTATAAAATACAATATTCAACGCGTGAATGCTGGGTAAGGAAAATGGTAGGAAATAGCGGAGTATTCGTTTTGTGAGGATTTGTTAAGAATATCGTGGACAGAGAGGAAAAGGAATTCCTCAAAAGGAAAAGGAAAACCTCAAGACAAAGGGCAATTTAGAGGAAAATTTAGAGGACAAAGGAAATTAGCCTCGTGTGGGAAAATCCTAGGATAGAGAAGCAAAGGTGACAGAGAAAGGAAAGTGTGGAAAGCGTCAAACACCTGGGTAAATCAATAATAATAAATAAAATAGTTGTTGCATATACTTTGCAGGATGTAGCAGTCAACACTAGCATATGTTGGCTGTTCGTGATTCCTGGGCAAATTTACGTTCAGTAGTTTGCCATTGCTTTCTGAACGACCGGCAACCATACCATTTCATAAAAACCAACGTAAGGCGGTCTGCTGCCAAATCGCCCATAGCTGTGTTTCGAAAGCGGGTATGCGGGATTACGAATTGCGTCTGCATCAATTTAATTAGAATATCACACAGCATAGATGATTGGAGAGTCCTGTCGCCAGTGTATGTCCCAAAGCATACATATTAAAGATGAAGAATAAATCATTCAAAGTATTGTTTTTAAACGTGACTTGCACACCTTACATCAGTGTGAGAATCGCTGTCACGGGTATTGATAAATACTGACAGAAGTAGAGGAAACATGCAGCGATAAGAGTAGGACACATTAGACAATATACACATTGATAGCAATAGTGACCATCCCGGAAGTGAAATCTGCCGCCTCCAATTTACAGCAAAGTGCGATGCAGGAACAAGTGTACATCGACACACGGCCCGTTAGATCAACCTTGAATAATTGATAATCATCATCAGCATGTGTCCTGTCGCATGCGTAGATCTTCATGTATTTCCACACATTTCGGTCACTGGTGTTTTGGGTCAATTCCACTTATGTTGGTCCTCACACCATCGTCCCAGGTCATCTACCGTAATTTCTTTCGTTTTGCCTCCGCCTCTTGTACCACTGATGTTTCTAGTCGCGACTATATTTTCCAATACCTCTCTTCTCATTACATGACAAAAGAGCATAGTTGCGCTCTGTATTATAGTGGGAAAACAAGGAGAACTTTCAATCAGATGGCAGTTGGAGCGATTAATAGTATGGCTGACTGTTGAACGAGGGCACGGAGCGCATGCGGGAATTCCCTGAGTGTGGTGATGTCGGGTTTTTGCTCATAACATACATCTGTCAAACTGTAAAAATATCATTTACTGCCAACATAGTACCTCACGGTGTATGGCAGGGGCGTCTTGAGTCCGAGGAATTAATGCCGCAGGGCTAGTGCAGTCCCCCAGATTAGGGTTTTGTTTTTGCCCCCGAAAGGAAAAAAAAACTCCACACCTTACCGAGGATTCGACCCTGAGTCTCCCGAAGGAGAATCTGGCATTCTAGCCACTCGGCCAGCCGCTCCTCTATACATATCTAAAAAGCCGCTACTATAACATGCATCATATAGTGAAATATCACGTTCCACTTTCATTTGCCTGTTTCATGCACTCGTTAGTTACTTTGACAGTCCAAGGTATTCGCAAAGTTCATCTCTGAAACCACATATATATTTGTATTCAAGATTCAAAACGTTAATAATAAAAGACAAATTAAGAAAATTTGCAAACAATCCATATTATTTAGCAAATAAGTTGACAATTAACAGAGCACTTTACACACTCTTCTGTGCTCTCTTCACCCAGGTGTGGCCTACATTATACCAATCCTTGGAGGATTTATCGCTGATTCTTACGCAGGAAGGTTCAAGACAATCCTGGGCGCCTCACTGATTTACATCGCTGGTATGTAAGATACAGCATCCTTAGTTATTTTGACACCAACGTAGACGTTATTTTCTGCAGTTGAATTGAAATCACACTAACCCAATATTACCAATGTAAAACTTGAACATCATCCAAATCACACTTGCTCAAAATCAACATCAACACCTGCTAAATGAGCTGCTTGAGATGAGCTGTCAACTTAACTATCCAAGACCGAATAAGAAATTATGTTATCAACCAAACAGTGGGAATCAATAAATTCTACCACACATACTGAAAGGCATGAATACAATTAGCGGAACCGTGGTAAAGCTGTGGAAATGTAAACAATATAAGATAACACAAAGCTACGCAGCGTTACAGAACAGAATTACGAAACAATACAAGGATGTTGCGGCGACTAGCCTACACCAGCAAACAAATACATAAACAAAACACAACATATACTCACGGAGACCCTCCAGTGACTACATTAAAAGTTAAAAACGGGATGAGAAGAATAAAGCAATGAAAAAATTAGACGATGTAGAGAACATGAAAATTTGAAGAAACAAAAATGATTTGCAAATTATCTCTGAATCCCAGGCTGTGATACTGAAAGGCAGAAAATTAAATGGTTCGGTCATCTCTTAAGATAAAACAACATGAAATACCAGCACATCAAAGAACTTCTGATAGGAGGACTTCAGGTCCCTAACATGGCTGATAGGCAATTTAACCGTTAAGGCCTCTGGAGAGTTTACGCTTGTGGCTACGGTTTGCATTCGCATTTTCCTCATGTTGGACTGGTAGTGCATGGTTACGTCGCCCTGCTACTGAGTCAATGCGTGGCGCGACACTGTGAGTTTTTGAATTTTTCGTGAAATGCTTTTACTTTTGTCCGCGGTTGTTTGTAGCGTGAACTGAATGTTGGACGCGATGGCGACCGGCTGTTGCTGAATTGACTGGTTTGCCTTTTCAGTTAACGAGTTAATTTTTCAGGAGACTCCTAGGTCGCTGGAACTACTAAGTTCCTGCTTTGTGCGGCGCTTTCGGCGGGTCACCCTACGGAAAGAGACCGAGCCATATGGGATAAAACCCGGGTCAGTGAAGTCGTTCTGGTGACTGCCATCGACAATGAACTGTATTTTTCGTAGAGGACTTTTGTGTTGGCATTCTGGCGGCGGCATAAGGCACAGTATACCTGTGCGGGCTGTTGGCTTGCCGAGACTCCTGTCTTTTCCACTTTTCACATTGGGTAGTGAGTAGCATTTTGAGTGATATCACTGGCACAGGAACGGAGCATAATGGGGACGACCCGTGAAGTTGGAACCGCGACTAACTAACAAACTAACTAGTGCCTGAGAAGAAAATGTATTGACGACATCAAAGACATTGAACTAACATGAAATGACACTATCCAGCGCTGGAACGTTAAACATAACTCCCCACGACGCCTGGCGGTAAAAGTGGATGTGATGATGATGATGATGATGATGATGATGATGATGATGATGATGATGATGGTGATGATGATGATGATCATGATGATGATGACACATACAAAAATGTCCCGCGTTATTTGCAGGACGTTGCAATCAACCCCAACCACAAGTTGACTTTCTAGTCAATCTTAACTGCAGTAGTTTGCCATTGCTTTCTGAACAGGAAGTCAACGTTGTAGTCTAGCTAACCGGTGTAGGGGTTGTACTCGTACCCCGCAGAGTACTGGAAGTTTGAGCGCAAGCTCATGAAACCCCGAGGTCATCTAGATTTCGCCTAGTACAACTGATTCTATAATTGTGACATCAAGATAATTATATTGTCATTTGTTATGACATAAAGATAATTATATTGTCATTTGTTGTGACATGAAGATAATTATATTGCCATTTGTTGTGACATGAAGATAATTATTGTGTCATTTGTTGTGACATGAGACATATCTTACTGCAGCAAGATATAACTGTATAACAATAGATTATTAGATTATGGTAAAGCACAATAAAAATTAGGCCAGCATGACCGAATGGATTAACAACATCCGATGTGCTGATGCCGAGGTGGTTTACCAATACACCGGATAGTTGGACTAAAATGTTGACTTCTTGTCCTTGACTTGGGGAAGGAACGTACAGTACCTAAGAAGTAGGAGTGGGTTCGCCCAATGGCGAGGGACACGGGTAATAGGGAACAAAATATCAGTCTAGTGTGGACTATGCTCGAATTCAAAGCGAGTGAACAAACATGTGTGCATGTGTATGGGTGTGTGTGTGTGTATGTGTGCGTGTGTATGTGTATGTGTGTGTGTGTGTGTGTGTGCGTGGTATGGGGTATATGTTTCAGTGTGTGTATGCATGTGTATGGGTGTGTGTGTGTGTGTTATGGGGTGTGTGTGTACGTAAACCATTTCCAAGACTTCAGCCTTGTTGGGTATATGGTGCCTGTCCATACATTCTTAAGTTACTCGACATTCGATAGGTAGTGTGGTCAATTTCAGGCTGCCCGCATTTACTTCCTTGAACATTTCCTGGTGTTGGTTATAGCTGGCTCGACCTGGGAAGGAGTTGAACGCATCCTCAGTGGGCCGGTAGGCAAGCGTGATAGCCACCGTGTCCCGGAGGCTCCCATGTGTGTGTATGTGTGTGAGCGCGTGCGTGCGTGCGTGCGTGTGTGTGTGTGTGTGTGTGTGTGTGTGTGAGCACAAGTATGAGTCCCTTGTATACGCTTTGATACGTATTCGGCATATAGTTAAAGTTAGTTGCATATCCTTTACAGGACGTCGCAGTCGATATTAGCATTTTTCTTGCTGTTGTGATCTCTTGGCAAGTATACGTTCAGTAGTTGCCAATGCTTTCTAAACGACCGGCACCCATACCTTTTCGTTAAAAAAAAAACCAACGCAAGGCGGTTTGCTGTCAAATCGCCCTCAACTGCGTTTGGAACACGGGTATGCGGGATCACCAACTGCGTACATATCATCTTCGCAACAGAGCCGGCTCGGTATATGGTGCCAGATGCATATGTGTGTACACCAAACGGCACTAGATCAGTGATGTGGTTAATAATGCACCGATAGCTTTTACCTCCATTGGCATATCCTGGTTACTGTTTTAAGCAGGTCGAGTGTAGGTGTGTAAATTACGCAAGTTTGAAACAAACAAGGCAATAAATTTCCCCTTACGGCTTGTCGCAAGTAGGAAAACCGCATGTGCATACATGTTGTAATAATTCAAACTTGGCACAGATAGATAGAGAATGAGCCATGGAGGTAAAGTGATCAGTACGTTTGCCTGCCGGTCCGGTGGTAATGTTGTAATAATTCAAACTTGGAACAGATAGACAGAGAATGAGCCATGGAGGTGTAGTGATCAGTACGTTTGCCTGCCGGTCCTTTGGTAATGTTGTAATAATTCAAACTTGGAACAGATAGACAGAGAATGAGCCATGGAGGTGTAGTGATCAGTACGTTTGCCTGCCGGTCCGGTGGTAATGTTGTAATAATTCAAACTTGGAACAGATAGACAGAGAATGAGCCATGGAGGTGTAGTGATCAGTACTTTTGCCTGCCGGTCCAGTGGTAATGTTATCGAATCCCCTACAAGGCAGAGATTATTTTTTCCATTGATCTGTCCCCGTGGTCGATCTACGCTAACGACGGATACCCAAAATTGACGTGATATCCGTCCAATCACAGTGAGTGTCAACCGGTCCAAACATATGAGTCGTATCAATCGTTGTTACATTTCTTTGAGTTCCACAAATTTCTTCGTGCACCAAAAGCACCTCGTCATTTATGTCCTTATTTTAATATGTTTAAGCGTGAAATGTATATCTTTTCCTCATTTTTGTCTACAGTGTTATCTAAATAAATGTATATTTCCATCTTTTCAAGTAAAAGATATCCAAAACACCCATTGTGGCACTTGCAGTGTATTCTTGTGGCACTGACCATTTCGTTTTTGGTTTCGATTTATGTATAAATAAACCTGTAAGTGAAAAGTACCGGATTCATATCTATTGGCAAGACAGCTAAACAATGAACAGAACCTATGCCGTTTCGTGTCTGGTATATTAGCTGTTTGTGATTTTCTACACAATGTTGCGTATATTAGTTTGTCATTGTTTTCATTGTGGTCAGTGCTCATACTGTTGTGAAAATCAGCGCAACATGTTCTGCTCACAAATCACCTGCGTCTGACTTCGAAACAAGTATGTCGAGGTAGTCAAACGAAATTTATTTTCAAAGGGTCACTGCAGACCCGTCTTACATTCTACACTTCCAATCACTCATCTTTCGTACATCAGTTAATTATTTTGCATGCTATATTCACATAGGAAAAAACAACTTTGTCAAATGAAAGTTGTGAAAATAAACAATGCACGTTACAATGTCATGAGACAGGAAGTATCATTAGGCCACAGTTGTGGACCTTATTTACGTCACATGCGTTACATTTCTCGCGGCATTTCAGCATAATCACTTATCGTATCATCATCATCATCATTATCATCATCATCATCATTATCATCATCATCATCATCATCATCATCATCATCATCATCATCATCATCACCACCATCATCATCATCATCATCATCATCATGTGTCGTGCCAATAATCGTGGGCTGACATGTTTCGCCATCTCACTCGATCACCAGAGTCGTAGATCAGCTCAGTTTTCCTGTTTCGACCATACCACATGGCCATGCCATCCAAGTATTTACTTCTATGCCTTTCCCTTGTTCTCTTTCCCTCGATCTTGTCAGTTTTTCACCAATTCCTCCAATTTATTTCTTCTCATAACGTGACCTTAAAATGTTTACTGTCTATGTCTAATTTCTTTAATCACTTTACGATTTTAATGTGTTTCTTGTAGGACGTGGTCATTGGTTTCTCTATCTGTCCATGGTATTCTTTGCATTTTCCTCAGAATTCACATTTTCACTGCCATCATATGTTTTTCAACCTGTTTCCTCATTGCCCAAGCTACACATCCATACAAAATCATAGGTTCTATGTAACACCTCTACACACTTTTTCTCGATGCAAATGACTCTTTTTATTGGTCAGTATGTTTCCCACCTTGCAACAGGCTACCTTTGCCGTGGCGATTCTGCCCCAAAATATCAGGACTGACTAATAATTTCTCTAATCAGTTTACGATTTTCATTTTCTTCTTGTAAGTCTTGCTCAATGGATTTTCTGACCGCCTATGGCATTCTTTAACTTTCCTAAGTAACTTTATTTTCACAATTAGATGTTTCTCAGCTCGTCTACTTGCTGCCCATTTGGAAATGGTAAATTCCTAAGCTGTATTTGCAGCAACAGTGGTAACATTTCACACTTAGGAAAATTACCCGCAGCAGAATGGCTACAGTAATGTGAGGCTGAAAGTAACATTAGTCCAACACTCCAACAATAGCCGTGCTGGGACAACACTGTCGGCCAACAAAGGAGAAATTATAGCAGTCTTATAATACACAGCCGGTCTCTCTGGCTGAGGGGTTACAACACTTTCTCCGTAATCCCGTTTATCACGCAGAGTCTCGTAGCGGGATAGAACTGGGAGCTGTTCGACCCTCGCTGGTGACTTGCGGGATACTGAGCCGGCCGCTCAGAAAGCAATGGCAAACTACTGAGCGTAATCTTGCCAAGAAATCAACAGACAGCTGAAAGATGCTGCTGTTGACTGTAACAAGTTACGTGGAGGGTCCCAAGTACCCCTGCCACAATGCTTCAATTATTATTCTTTAGTCCTGACTGGCATAGGTCTTTGCCTGCCAACCCTCCTCTGTTCCCTGGACTCACTGTCACTCTATCTTTTGACCTCGGGGCCTATTCCCTGAGGTGTCTTTCTGGCTGACACAAATATAACATGACGATCGTCACAGTAACTATAATTGTAATTTAATAACTTAATAAAGGACAGCACAGGAAAACATCAAGGCAGTTAAAACAGATAGTTCTCTACAAACAAACAGGGGTAAGGTTTGTAGTCCAGTTCAGGCACAGAGCCTCATGGCTTTCCATCATAGACCAAGCTTAAGACAATGTCCGTTCCGTCCACATACAGCTCACCGAGGGTGTCTTCAGTTCTTTCCTTCCCCCGTAGGTTGTTCGAACAACAGGCCGCTGTAGAACCAGGCTTCCAGGTTTCCGTGGACCACAGCTCTATAGTTAATCAAGTGTTCTTGGAAAGTGCCATGATATCACTTGGCACAATGTTGGGTAGGAAATAATATAATGGAGAACAGTTCGTAAATAGGAATGGGTGTGTCTGAGAATTAGGCGGGGTCCAGCCAAGAATACAAAAGGACTCGATCCTAGCGTATCGAGATGACTGGCGATGTGTTAGAAAGGCTGATGGTCATTCTTTCGGGGCCAGCGGTGGCTCTATCTCGTAGAGATCATACCCTTGGGCCTGGTATGGCCCAAAACTTGACATGGACTCGTCTTAAACATAACTTTCCGCGTAGAGGCCCTGTCGATACTTTCAGCTCTATTCACTTCCAAAAGAAGGACCCGGGAGATGACAAACATTTGTGAAAGCCTCTAGCTTAAACTTCAGGTACAAACGACCTGGAGATTCCTAATGGTCTCAGCATATCAGTTGGCATAAACAAAATATATACATAATAGTACTATACAGGAGACCTGAGTGAATTGGCCTGACCTGTCAAGAGGTCCTGAATTGGCTAGGTCCCTGCTTGACTAGACCTCCAGCTTGTATAGGTCCTGTTAGTTACCCTAGGAACTCTTTGCATACAAGATTCACTCTCCACTCTCATACCATGCCTTTATTATTACTGGGCACATTCGTTTCCCGGCTTCCCTCTCACTTGCAAACCCTCTCTTTCTCACGACAAAGCCCTTGTGGTGTTGTGTGCGTAATTATGTGTGTTTCCCCCCTTAACTAATATTATAGTAGTGGGTCTGTATGGAACGAAGTGTAGTTCCCTATCCCTAGCAAGAATAGGATAGAAGAAACTACCCCTTCCCGCCGCTGCTCTCGTCTGAGCTGTCGCCGCAATGCACAGACAGTGCCTCGCATAACATGTATGTTTAGATGAGTTCAGGTTCTCTCAGGGAGATAGAGAGATCTATTTATATCTCTGGCATCATCTTAACGACCCGTAACTATTCGGTCCACTTGTCTACCCTATCTGCCAAAAGACGAAAGAGATAGCACATTGTAAACCCTCTTCCGCATCAAGAAGACAGAACATAGATGGGTGGAACCCGTCCCCACGGAGCCCTCCCCTCCTTCCGGCATACCGTATATATGTCGTGTTTATATTCAAAATAAAGACAACACTAGGCAGCGTTCAGGCCGTAGGAAGAAAGATAGCACCCGCCCATCTGCTGCCAAGAACAAGCGAAATCATCTGGGGAAATATATTGCTCAGATTCGTTCCCAGAATAAGATGCCTAGCTGGACTGGCCAACTGTCAACCCACTTTCGACATGGCATGACTGGCTTTTCGCCAATTCGTCTCACCAGTCGAGACAACAGAGATTTATAGGCCAAGGTCTGGCAGGACTAATTAAAACCCAAGCTCACCTTTCTTACAACAGCAGGATGCTGCACTTCTGTCCCAATCTTTAAATTGTTAAATTTACATGATGCAGATACTAAACGGTAGGTGTTGAAACGGACATGGATTGCCTAAGAACTAGTGCGTATTTGGTGCAAGGAGCCCTATCGGGTTTTCCCGAAGAAGAGTAAGACTTCCAATAGTTCTCTTCAGAAGATCGGGTTGTAAAAGTAACCAAGAGAACTATCTTCCATGGGGATTGAGCGAATAAGAGAACTGAGGGTTCCCGAAAGCTGTTTCCCACCGTTTTCCCAAAGAAAAGAAGGCATGAGGACATGGACCACTGGCGTTTTGTTACATTGACAGCGATGTCCTGTAAAGGATATGCAAAAAAAAAAAAATAATACACAAACACAAGATAAATAGCCTTCTCTGGAATATCGTGGAAGAAGAAGCGGCAGGTGGAAGAGGAGAAGAAGTAGAATGAAGAAGAAGAAGAAGAAGAAGAAGAAGAAGAAGAAGAAGAAGAAGAAGAAGAAGAAGAAGAAGAAGAAGAAGAAGAAGAAGAAGAAGAAGAAGAAGAAGAAGAAGAAGAAGAAGAAGAAGAAGAATGGAAGAGGAAGAAGAAGAAGAAGAAGAAGAAGAAGAAGAAGAAGAAGAAGAAGAAGAAGAAGAAGAAGAAGAAGAAGAAGAAGAAGAAGAAGAAGAAGAAGAAGAAGAAGAAGAAGAAGAAGAAGAAGAAGACAAACAACTGTGTTAACGTTGTACTCAGTTAATTTATTGCCTTTTATCTATTGCCCCTCTAGCACTAACACCAACTATATCAACCGACCACTTTCACATAGACCATGACACTCAAGTTGTTTTCTAGTCTCTGAAAATCATCCATGATTTATTTAAACTTATACGAGTTTACTCCGCGTTGTGACCAGTCTTATCTTGATCCACGATGACACTCGTATCACAGTCTCGTTTTCTACTATGGTTTTTGATCATTGACACGTATATCAACTGATATTGACTTATAATCAAATAAGCATGCTTGTTTTCATTTCATACCATGATTGTTCACAATATATAGTTTTGTTTCTTAAATCTCATGGCGTGTAATGTTGGTTATCGTGTGTATCCACAAGATTTCCACCAGGTGTACTGCCAGTCATATCTCACACTGATGTTCCTACATGGCATAATGTCAAGTTGTCCAGCAGTTTACTCTCTTGGCCTTCTCATGTCTCTCTTCAACTCCGTCTTTCCCCTTCTCGTGACATGTCCAAACATTTTTGACTGTCTTCTTCCGATGCGAGTAACCAGTTCTATTTGTAAGTTATCTTTTTGTAAGTTATCTTTATTACTATTTTTGTCCGTTCCCTGTGTTCTCACAATTCTTAATTTTCTCGGAGACTTGGGGCTCGCCGCTGCAGATGCTGTATGCTTTGTGCGACGCTTTCTACAGGCCGCACTGCGGAAAGAGACTCAGCCAAATGGGATAAGACCCGGTGCAATTAAGTTTTCCTTATCAACCCCATTTTCAAGACCATTCTGCTATAAAATCACGTCTCTGCAGCTTCCACGTAATTCCCCACTTGTCTACTAACTGTCCATAATTCGCTTCGGTATATCATGACTAACTAAATATAATCTTAGTTCATAATATTAACAATCTTCATTTATATCTTTCCTCGTCCTGCGATCTATTTGCAGATTACTGTACAGTGTATATAAATGCAGGAATTGTAATGTACTGGAGTCGGAATTGCTACAAACATTAAAAACTTTATTATATGGAGCAATGCATACCGTATGCAAATTAACATTGCTGAAATCTATTTTATTAACAATCTGACAAAGACTTAAGACTGTAAATTCGCACAACTTACTTCAGTTTCACATCGATTACGTGCCAATAGAAAGTGTAATTGATTACAAACTGTTGTGTCTCATCATTTATGAAAGTCTAACCTTTACTGCCCACGTTCAAGCGCTCGGTAAACGAACAGCGAAAACGGTCTAACGACTTGCTAAAATAAAAAATTTACTTCATTAAGACTCAAGAAAGATATTCCATTCCATACTTCTCACAAACATACACATATTCGCTATTGCTCCACAATCTGGGACGCTTGCTCCAATTCAGTCACCAAGTGACATTACTTACACCAGAAAGCGACTGTGAGTTTAATTTATACTAATTATAGTAAAAGTGTAACTGCTAAGCCTAGCCTATATAAACGCCTTCAGTTATTACCACTCCGCAAACGTTTATTTTTCAATAATGCCAAACAAATTAAGAAAATACTACATCGAAATGGTCCAAATTAACTTTGGCCATTGTTTAAATATAATGCAAGACATAGCAAACGACTAAATATATTACACATCCCCAATCCTATGCTAGACTTGTACAAAATGAACTTAGATCACTCCGCAGCTCAGCTGTGGAACAATCTGTCACTAGAAATCAAAGAAATTGCCAATTCCTATACATATAATCGCAAAATAATCGACCACCTCAGTACAGAATATAACTAGACACTCTCTTGGCTGGAGCCCTGAAGACGAACGAAATCGCAGGAGACCTAAAAATATAAGCAGAAGAGAATTACAGACAGAGATGAATAATTCTGGAAGGACGTGGAGGAAACTGCAGGAGATAGCAAAAGATAGGAGGGCTTGAGGTGGGTTGGTTGAAGGCCCATGTCCCAGTTTGGGATAAAGGGCAGATGAAGAATACAAAGAGTGAATATATGGTGGTCTTATGCACTCGCAATGCGTGGTACGTCCTCTTCTCCTCAAAGATAACTGAGTAAAATAGCCTACGTTCATGTGTTTACATAAAAGGCAACACATTATTTGATGACCATGTCTTTTAGCTTTGAAACAACCACAGACCTGGGCGCTGGTTAGCCCCTTGCTTACGTTGAAGGAATGTGTTCGAATCTCCTTCTAAGTGGTATGTGTTTAATACTGACCTGGTCTTGTAGGTAGGTCAAACCTAAAATGGGTGGCAGGTAATTCTATGGTACATTACCCAACGAGTGCCATTTGTCTCAAATTATGGGGCTGACACCACATTGCCAACACGTCTCGAGCCGTGAAGACGACCCATTACTTACTTCACTTATATCCTTTAACTTAGCCTTAAATTGTCGAAGCAAGGACATTCGACTGTTTATCTTTAAAGTTGTAATTTATCTAGTTCAACTGCTTGAACATTATTCGGGGACTGTGAACAGACTTTTGTAGGTTGCTTTTGACTTTAAATTATGTTATTTATTATCCTGTTCTTGTTTTAGAAAGTACAATACTTGCAGTACATGTAGTGGCGTGCAGAGGGGGGAGCGAGGGTGCGACGGCCCCGGGCATCCAGCCGGGAAGGGAGGCATCCAGTTAGAGAGAGGGGGCATCCAGTTAGGAAGCTGGGAGGAGGAAGAAATGGGGTAAAGAACAATTTAGGGGCATCCAATCAAGGGGTTGGCCCCGGGCATCAAAGAACCTCCGCACGCCACTGTATTCATGCATTTACAATTCAGTAATTATCATTACAGCGGAGCTTCATACTGCTTAAATTTTGTTTTTATTAGTTGTTAATTGATGTATAATTTTGACCTGACTGACAAAAGTGTGTTTACACAACAAATCCTTGCATGTATGTATCTATTAAGTTTACATAAATAATCTCATACCTGTTACGGCTCTTACCGGTTTTTTTATTTTTTTTAATTTTTCAGATCAAATGACTTACATATATAATCTATGAATAAGTGCTGATGCCGAGGTAAGGGGTTCAGCCCCTACAAAGGACAGTTGGACTAAAATAGTGACCTCTCGTCCTTGACTTGGGGGCGTAAATTACAAGTACCTCTGAAATCGGGTGGGTTCGTCTGATGGCGAGTGACGCTGTTAATAGGGAAAGCTAATCAACACGCAAGATTCAGTCGAGCCCTACTGGAAGTGGTGTGTATAGACTAAGCTTGAGTTCAAAGCGAGCGATCGCAATATAAGACAAAGAAGAAGAAGAAGAAGAAGAAGTGGAAGAAGAAGAAGAAGAAGAAGAAGAAGAAGAAGAAGAAGAGAAGAAGAATAAGAAGAAGAAGAAGACGTGAGAACGACGACGACGACGAGGAATAAAACTTTAGTCAGAAAATTATGGGCCCAGAACAATATCTGCTATATGCCGTGATGAAATAGAAACGGGAACTCTACACCTTTGAACGGTCTAAAGTAGACTACCAAAGTCAGAGTGTTCGGTAGCACAGACATCCATATTTCCAAGAACAAACACGTACATGAGATGGTGTGTTCTTGTTTACAGGAGCCATCCTGATGCCAGCAGTCAGCCATTGATTACGAGGCCTGGGGTTGGGGGAGTGTGAGCAAGGTAAACTGTTTGTTGAATATGTTTAGTCAGTCTCGTGTAGTAATCTCTGTTTCACTATCTCTTTAATTATACTTGCATCTGTCCACGAAGTAGGACGTGATCACCGTTGTACTATCTCTTAAATTATATTTCATCTGTTCATAAGGAGGACGTGATCTCTATTTTACCATCTCTTCAATTATACTTCCATCTGTTCACAAAGTTGGACGTGATCACTATTTCGACGGAAACATGCAGTGCCTTCACTGTTGTTCATGCGTGATGTCGTATTGATCAGTATGTAGTCAAACTCGTTGAATATTTTCTTATCGGTGCTTTTATAGATGCGTTGGTGTAAGGGCTCAGGACGTGACGCTAGCAATGGCATGAGTGCTCTCAGATATGGGTTTCATGCTAGTTCTCAACGTTCACTACGGGAGAGAAAGACTGACCACCTGTTTCTCCGTGCGCTCATGCCTACACAGATGTGATATTCCAGCACCGGACATAGCCACGGCAGCTTCCTGCTACGGGACTTGTTTGGTTGGGGCTTTTTCTTGTGAAACGTCGTCTCTTGAGTGTTTAAACCAGGTGTTTCCAGTCATCATGCCATTCTGATGCATATGTTGGGGGGGGGGGGGGGAGGAGGAGGGAGGATCTGAGCACCTATCGACTTGTCCGGAGTTACAGGATGATACTCTAAGAGATCACAGATTGTATTAGTTTTGTAAACGCTATAAAGTGTTATTAATAGTTATAACACACAGCTCTTAAACTGTCTCTGGTCTTGGGTTAATTCCACACACCAGTCAGTTGGATACATTGTACTTTATGAATGCTCTTAGCCATTTGATATTCAACACGACACCATGTGCATAAATCAATAGTACTAGAAAAAAATCAACATAATGAGTCACTTCACACAAAATTGTCTAAGAGTATAAATATGAGTTGAGTTCAAGGGTCGACGTCATTGAACTCGTCGATTTCCACAGGTGGTCGTTCTCATTCTTTACCGGCTAAGGAAGAGTGCCTGTGCTGGTGGTAAAAGTGGCAGGCAGCATGATTAACAGTCAGCTAGCGATCTTCCTAAGAATCTCATGCAAAGAGTTAAGGAGAAACAGAGGAAAAACAAGTATGTTTGTAGAAGACAATGGCACAATAAATGGCGTGTATTTACTAAAGAAAATATTAGATCGTCAGAAATAAGTAAAAAAAAGAGCAATAATCTTTGCTTCATTTACAATAGAATAGCATTCTAGGGAGAAAGTGTCTTCGGCATGTTGAAGCTGTCTGATGTCCAAAGATGACAGGAAAGCCATCAGACTTGCAAATAACATATCGTGGAATCTACCAGCTGCCGTAGAAATTGACAATGCAGTAGGACCATAATAAATCAATAGTGAGAGGCATGCAACAGGAGTACATAGTATCGGATTGTAACCAGACTGGACAAGGCCCAAGGTTCGTACCGGAAAAAGATCATCGTTGCCACGTAATAGGTTGTGCTCAATCTTCAAACCTCCTATCTGAAACAACCAAATAAATCAATACGCAATCTTCAAACCTCCTATCTGAAACAACCAAATAAATCAATACGTAGTCTCCAAACCTATGCAGTGAATATTTTAGAAATTCACATATATCTGTATATTCCTCATAGACTGACGGCATGAATGTGATTCCGCTACTTTGACCAGACTGTACGAGTATCAAGTCAGACGAGGTCAAGCTAGATTCGAGCGCCATTCGGGAACCCAAAGAAGAAAACTCAACCAACACGGAAGTGGTGTCGTCAATCGTTACACGCTGAGAGGGATAGTGACCATCCGAACACTGATGGACTAATAGTTCGATGTGCAATGACCTGTTGGCCAACCATAAACAAAAATACACCAGATAAAGTTTCCTGTTAAGATTCCGTGATGTGAAAGCGCCATGCCATTTTCTATATCTGTATGCACGCAGGAATAGGTGGTCAGTCTTCCCCTCATTGTCACAGGCGACGAGCCCAGGCGTTGAAATCGTGTCTGCCAGTGCAACTGTCATTATCAGCTCAGTTAGTTACCAACATCACTAACGCACCCTCGAATCTAACTGACTAATATATATGTATTGCACATCGGTTACATATCTGGTTGCAAATCTGTATATTCCTCACAGAGTGGACAGACAGCGATGTTTATGACTGGACTTTCGCTTGTTGCTATAGGAACTGGGGGGATCAAGGCAAACGTTGGACCTTTTGGGGCCGAACAAGTAGAGGTCCTGGGGAAAGACGCTATCCAGTCCTTCTTTAACTGGTAACACAAACAGTAATTTGTAGATGTAATTACTTCTTCATCATCCAGTATGATATGTTAATCTGTTCTGATACGATGTCGTCTTTGTTGCTTAGAAAAACAAAAATTAACCTTTCTGCTCGTTATTTTGCATACATCCTTATATATTGAGTTTGTTATGTTTCTTATTTCTATTTGGTCTTAATTTAATTATCTTGTCTATATTTTATATTTCTGTTGATAGTTTCATTTCCAAATAATATGTTATCGTTCTGTTACCGTTCGATATGATAGTCCAGTGTTTGCGACCGATATGTTCATGTATTCCTGCCGACCAATAAACTCGATGATTACCACATTAACTTATAATGGCATTAAGATAGTGATTATCACTTGACTGACGCTATCATAAAGACAGCGGGTATCATGTGACTGATAATATCAAAATATAACGGTGAATATATGACTGGTACAGTGATAAAAGTAATTATGATCACATGACTGATACCGTGATGAAAATAACGATTATTAAATTTTTTTTTTTTTAGCATATCCTTTACAGGACTTATCTGTCAACACCAGCATCTTTCAGCTGTATGTTGATCTCTTGGCAAGATTACGCTCAGTAGTTTGCCATTGCTTTCTGAGCGGCCGGCTCAGTATCCCGCAAGTCACGAGCGGGGGGATTATTACATTACTGGTAATTATATGATAAAGATAACGATTGTCACGTGACTCGAAGAGTGACATAGATAATCGTTAACACATAGTTGACATTGTGATAAAAATAATTGTTATCGTGACTGATATTATGATAAAGATAAAGAGTATCACATAAATGATAATATCATAAAGATAACGCTGATAACATTTATGGTACAGTGATAAATATAACGGTTTCCACATGTCTAATACTAGGGGAAAATACCGGTTATTACATGTTTAATCCTATGATAATAGGACCAGACAGACTAGGACCTAAGCCTTGGTTGGCGACTGGTCTAGAATCAAAGCTCCGACAGGCGGACAGTTAGAGCATTGCTTTGCTAATCCGGTAGCTTCAGCAGCTTGTCTTGTTCCTGATGTATCGATGTTACGTTTTCTCTGGAGTAAACTAGGCAGGCCGAGAGAGGGTTCATGCTGTATGGGCAACATGTGGTCTCTACAATTCTGTCCAGGCTTTGGGCTATTTTTGAAGCACTATGTAACAAACTATCGTATGTCAAGACGGCAAGGTGCCAATAGTAATCCTATTATTAAAAACATGATTATCGCATAACTGATACTGTGATAATAATAATGGTGATCACATGATTAATACTGTGATAAAGATAACGGTTATCACATATATACTATTTTGAGAAAGGTAATGATTATTAGGCATCTAATACTTTGATAAAGATATAAGTTATCACATGTCAAATACTATGATAAAGATAACCATTATCAGATGACTCATATTATGATAAAGATAAAGCTTTCTACACGCCTGATATCATAAAGATACAGATTATTACATGGCTCACACTACAAACAAGATAAAGGTTTTCACATAACTACTGTAGCTGGGTGTAGAGGTATCTAGCTAACTGTTTCCATTCATGTTTTTAATGTCCATATACATGTGTTGATTATTTTAATGACAGCCATTTAAACAAACAAAGAAGTCTCGAACTCTGGGCTGGTAATCTAACCAGAGAACGAACGAATACACATCATTTTCACAGAGTCACAAATTGGGCACACAGGATCGTCTTACATACGGCCCTTCCAACCTTTCATCTTTTGAACATCATTTATCTATTATGCATGTTACATTCACATAGGAAAACAATATTGCCAAATGCATGCTGTAAATATAAAGAAAGCATATTACTGTGTTACACACGTTCAGGCAGACAGCCACACACACACACACACACCACACCACACCACACCACACACACCACAACACACACCATACAACAGACAACACACACCACAACACACCACACCACACACACCACACACACACCACAACACACAACACACACCACAACACACACCATACAACAGACAACACACAACACACAACAGACAACACACACCACACAACACAACACAAACATACATATCTACAAACACAGATTCATACATAACAAACATTATTTACACAAACACCTACTGTTATTTACCCACTCAATAGCATACAAACAATCACTCGCTCATAAACACATATACAATCTGACAATTACAAACACACCAACACACATTCATGCATACATACACACTCCCTCCATCTCTCTCTCTTTCTATCTATCTCTCTCCCTCTCTCTATTTCTCTTTCTCTCTCTCCCTTTCTGTCTCTTTGTTTCTTTGTCTCTCTCCTTTTCTCTTCTCTCTCTCTTTCTCTCTCTCTCTCTCTCTCTCTCTCTCTCTCTCTCTCTCTCTCTCTCTCTCTCTCTCTCTCTGTTTCACTCTATCTATTTATCTACCTATCACTCTTTCACTGTCCCTTTCTCTCTCCCATTCTCTCATTCTTTTTCTCTCTCTATCTCTCATTGTCTCTCTCTTTCTCTTGCTCTTTCTCTCTCTGTCTTATTTCTCTTACTCTCTTTCTCTATCTCTCCCTTTCTCTCTCTTTTTCTCTCTCTCTATATTTCTCTATATATCTCTCGTTGTCTCTCAATTCCTCTCGCCCTGTTTCTCTCTAACTCTCTTTCAATCTTTCTTTCTCTCGCTCTCTTTCTCACTCTTTGTCTCTTTCTCCCTCTCTATCTCTCATTCTCTTTCTATCTTTCTCTCGCTCTCTTTATCTCGCTCTTTTACTATCGCTCTCTTTCTCTCGCTCTCTTTCTCTCTCCTTTTCTCTATCTATTCCTCTTTCTCTCTCTCTCTCTCTTCTCTCTCTCTCTTTCCTTCTCTCGCAATTCTCTCTCTCACTCTTTCTCTCTCCCTCGGATGCTCTCTCTCTCTCTCTCTCTCTCTCTCTCTCTCTCTCTCTCTTTCCTTCTCTCGCAATCCTCTCTCTCACTCTTTCTCTCTCCCTCGGATGCTCTCTCTCTCTCTCTCTTTCCTTCTCTCGCAATTCTCTCTCTCACTCTTTCTCTCTCCCTCGGATGCTCTCTCTCTCTCTCTCTCTCTCTCTCTCTCTCTCTCTCTCTCTCTCTCTTTCCTTCTCTCGCAATTCTCTCTCTCACTCTTTCTCTCTCCCTCGCATGCTCTCTCTCTCTCTCTCTCTCTCTCTCTCTCTCTCTCTCTCTCTCTCTCTCTCTCTCTCTCTCTCTCTATACCACAAGTTTGCTAAGGATAATGTTATGATTGTACATCCAGGTTTTACTGGGTCATCAACGTCGGAGCCTTGATAGCATATGCAGGCGTGGCCTACATTCAACAAAACATCAGCTTTGCCTGGGGCTTCTTTGTGCCGTTTGTCACCATGGTGATGGCAGTGGTCGTCTTTGTCAGTGTCAAGACAAAGTATCTGATGACCCAGCCCAAAGGTTTGATATCTCTTTAGATAAACGTATACTCATGTTCATGTTGACTGTGGTTATAACCATCTTCACAATCATAAACCCTGCAACGTGGCGTGGGCGAACATGTCTTTCCATAGACCTCGTTCCGTGATGTTCTATATACTATCCATAGACATGTTTTAAAAAAGTCGCTTAAAAGTCGACAGGGTCGACTTCATTGCACCTGGTTTTATCACATATGGCTCGATCTCTTTCCGCAGCGCGGAAAGCATCGCACAAAGCACGAACTCCGTAGCTCTAGCGACGACCCAACGGAGTCTCCGAAAAATGACATGTCCTTTTGCAACATGACAACGCTGGACACCAGTATTGCCTATGCAACTGTTGAAACCATCGAAGATCTTCACTTTCAGTGTGTACCACATCCCCGTACTCGCCATACCTGGCCCCAAGTGATGTCCACCTGCTAGGACAACTCACAGAGTCATTGGAAGTAAAGCATTTTGGGCCCGATTAAGAGAATCAGCAGGTGGGGCATGAGTGATTTCACACGCGGTCAAGATCATTGTTTTGTACATAAATCTATGTACTTTATCGGCGCTCGAGGATGTGCATTGAACGCAGCGGTTACGACATCGTGAAAAGATACATTTGTTCTTTACTATTTCAGAATTTATTCACCCCCCCCCCCCCCAAAAAAAAAATAAAAATTGAAGGTTTTCATTTGAACCCCCCTCGAAAATAGATAGATGTATATGTGGGTGTGTGTATGTGTGTGCGTGTGTGCGTGCGTGCGTGCGTGTGTGTGCATCATGTTTTTTTTTACATCCACTTCTCACACGTGTTGCAAATATTTTCTGATACAGATGTTTGTTTATGCCAAGATGTTAAACTGTCCATCATCTTCTCTCTGTCTGCTTCCATTTTCAACAATATCCATCTTTTCACTCACTGTTTCTGTTTCCAACCAGTACAGCAGTGACCGAGTGGTAGATATAATACATTCAGCATTGAAATATCACGTGATATCTATCTTCTATCAACAGGCAGCGTTCTCACCACGGCCTGGGAGATTTGCATACAAGGTGGATGCAAGGTAAACCGCTCGTCACCTGTGCGCCTGTACGTGTATGTATGTGTGTGTATGTGGTTTTGATACTTATAAGGTGGATGCAGCGTAAAACATCCGTTATCTGTGTGTGTATGTGTGTGTGAATGTGTGGAACACTTACTAGAAGCTCGATAAACCACCTTATACCGGCACACTGTAAGGAGCATATTTTGTATTGTGACTGGTAATAGTAACTTGAATCTCGCTGCTTCATGTCCACTTATAACTGACAATTCCACAACATAAGCCGCCTTGTAGAAATATTGGGATGGAATTTGAGATGTGTGCGGTCACTAGCGGTGCTGTGATCATGTTGGTAGACTAACCGGGTACACTATGGTCGCCTCCCCGAGGACAGGCTAGCTTCTGGGCAGACACATGTAGCGATGTCTATGTGGGATTAAGTGTGATATACAAAATGCCTCGAAGATGGATTTCCGAACCCACACCTGGAGAAAAACGTCTGGGAATCAAGAACCAGGCCGGCCTCCCACTTGAAGGTGTAAATGAGGTAAAGGGAAAGAAACATTCGGGGAAGGGTGGACTTTTTTGTGTGTGATAATGTGACAACCACCCCCCCCCCCCCCCCCCCCCCCCCCCCCCCCCTCTTTAGTGCTTGCTCCGCGGTGGAGATTTTTCCACTGTATTTAACTTAATTTGGACTTGTGGTGTCTCAACTACTACAGACATATAAGTGAAGTTTGGTGAATTTCTGGAATCCCGTATACAAATATTAGCAAGCTTGTCTGCCAGCCTGATGGTCAAAAGTTGGAATCTTCACTGAGGTAGTTAACTGTTTTTAACATTAACCTCGACTTCTAAGCCGACCAATTCTAAAATATGTACCAGAAAACGTGTTGGAATGTAAAGGCGAAGGACGCACCATTTACAATATTACCCCTGGAGTGTTTATTGTTCTACATACATATGGAGCACATATTTATTGGAATGTGGTGATTTACTTTTCTTGATAAATCGGTATGAAGTAGAAGTATTCATAAACAAATCAAAACTCATCTATTGCCTAAAATACGTTGTGGTGTAGGACAGGGGGAAGGGGAGGGGGGTCTTGAGACTGAGAAATTAAGTCCACCTGGCCAGAGCAGTCACAGCGAACTGTGCAGGTTAGGGTGTTCTTTCTGTCCCCGACAGAATAAAAATTCACATCTTACCGAGGTTTTGAATCTGGGTCTCCTGAAGGAAAACCCGGAGTTTTAGCCACTCTGACAGCCGCTCTTCAGACGTTTTACTACCTTGTGTAATTTTGTTTTTATTCCACTAGTTATTGTATAACCATTATCATCATATCACCATCATCATCAGCAGTATCATCATAACTATTAACATCATCATTAGCATCATAACCATTAGCATTATTAACCTCATCATAACCATTAGCGTCTTCATCATAACCATTAGCGTCATCATCATAACCATTAGCATCATCAATCTCATCATAACCATCATCATTATCATCATAACTATTAACTTCATTATTAGCATCATAACCATTAGCACTGTCAGATTCTTGCATTCAGCAATAACACAGGCTCGTAATCACCAACAGATGTGATACAAATACTGTCACAGGATGACTTGACGTGACACACTACAAATACAATTCAAACACTTTATTCACGCGTCTCACTCATCACAATCATTACATCCATTACATGCATCACGCAATTATAATATCGATGCCATAATACAATCAATAGACATATCAATGTAATGTATACAACTCACAAGCGCACAGTCTCCTACACTCCCACAGGCTTTCTATCTATGATCGTTCATCTACACATGTATACGAGCACCATTCATTCCGTCTGTCCTGTACAACTTCAGCGGGCCGTCTGTCCGCTAATCACTGTGAGTGGTGTGGGATGTGGATTTTAATTTATGAGAATATTCTGTTAAGTGTCTAGGGGATTTTATTGATTCTCTGGTCACTTGTTAGAATGCAGGGTGATTAGAGATATTTACCACATACCCCAGGAGAAAACAATTCAATCCTTGAAACAATGGCATCTGTGTGTAGGTTTCCCTTCCCACTTCATCACCCTTTAAGTTTACTATAGTGCTAGAAGGATATTGATTGTTCACAACATATAAACAACCACTGATGAACACCACATTTACTTGATGTACACATCAACAAATTTTGGACAAACAGTTCACAAGTATTAAAACAAGATCTGCAGTTACATATATATATATATATATGTGTGTGTGTGTGTGTGTGTGTGTGTGTGTGTGTGTGTGTGTGTGTGTGTGTGTGTGTAATGAACACTATGCAATTTCAGACAGGCATGGGAATGATTTGCATTATCTCAATAAATTTACACCCTTTTTGCCCCAAGAAAACAACAATGTGATTACAAACAACACAACAACCACAAATTGGTTCTGCTAACTTAACTTATTTTACCTAGATAAAAGCACAACATTGGTCTAAGTGCAGAAACCTAACATATAAAACAGTTGTTTTTGACCCCCTTACAAGTCTCATCGTTAAAAATAATGAGTTGGTGTCAAAATACTCTATCATAACCATCATTTTGCTATATCTCATTACCAACTAAAACACTATTTACCTTATACATGGCATAGAAAAAAACACATATAAAAAGCAGTTTATACTAATAATTAAACTAATTAATTATAGTATTTCTTTAGGCAGTGCGGGTGGGTATTCTTCTCCAGTGCGAAGCAGTTAATGTCCATAATTATCCGGGCAGAAATAAAATACTCACAGTCATGTTTTAATGTCCACTGAAGTTTGTTGTGGAATACTTATAATCCTTATTAGGAAATAAATTCACCACATATCCCCTCCATTGGGGCTGAATTCACGAATCTTCTGGTGCAAATGGCTCGGTGCCCTTGTGCAAATTTGGTGCCTCAGGTTGGTCATACTTCAGGATTTCCACTTAAGCTTTACAGAAGGTAATTTCTTTTATCATCAGGTCTGATGAAAAGTTGACGTCCATTCAGCTTCTCGGCTTATAATATCCGAATACCAAATTGGCTTACACAGAGGTTTCACCCACCTAGTCACCAGTCTATATCCTATTCCACAGTTGATGGCATTTAATCTGACATGGGACAAGCACAGAGTTCTGATTCAGTATTTACTTTCAGTGTAGACATACAATTCTGCTTGTTATTCATTTGGTTCATCTGGAATTATTTCCAGGATTCTGCTGCAGGCATGAAACTGAAGAATATTAACTCCGACACATATCCAGCATTGCAGGCCATCAGGTGATTCATGTGGTTGCAGGCGTAAAGGCATTTACTCCGCTAGCTGCTTCCATGTGGTCTTTTTGATGGTGTTCAGGTGTTGGAACCTTGAGGTAATCTGGTGTAGTTATGGTTCAGAGGTTCTGAAGTTGGTACATTGGTTGTATTGGCTTATGTGATTTCAGTGTCTCATCCCATTTGTTTGAGGTGGTGTTCATAGCTAGAACTTGGTGTTGAGTGGCTAAACCTTTATGTTTGACTGTTGCAGCTGTGAGACGTTCTTTCGAAGACTTATCCATTGTTGGATATTAACTTGGTAATCCAACCAACAGTTGAAGGTTACTCACTGTTGTTAGTTTTATTAAACTTGTAGTAGGATTGTCCCATAGTTTCACTGATTTTGCTGAGTGACGAGGCTTCAGGTGGTACTTCCCAAAAGTAAAGCAGACGATACACTGTTGTCAGTTACTCTGTTGATCTTCATCTTTGTAGATTATTAGATTCAGAAGTCCACCCTGGATATTCCTACTAAAATAGGACGTAATCACTCACCCAGTCAGTTTTCGAATTTGTCTGTTGCTCGCTATGGAGCTAATGAGTGCAGCAGTAAACATGGTTGTGTTGGCCCAGACTTTGCTTTTGGACCGGTTGTCCTTTATTATTGACTGGCTGATGACCCAGTTTCCAGTTGATAAGGTGGCAACACAGTCCCACCAAGTCCACCACTCGCTATAGAAAAGGGATGACAAAGAATACAACCAAGCATTAACCTACTGTGATGTGTTTACATTTCACACACAATTACAAACAAAAAAGGGAAAAGAGATAGGAGTGAGTTTCCCAGTTCCCTGTCCCTCGTCGTTTGTTGTAGAGCTTTTCTAGCTCTGCTAGTGATTGAGATATCTTTTTACTCTATGTTTTGTTCTGCGATTGCTAATGGGAACTTTTTTTATGAGTGAAGCCATTCTGTCCATCCAATATGTTGATATTGTAGCTCTCATTCTTGAAGAGAATTGCCTATACTTAATTTATGTGGTTTCTAATGCCGCGTCTTCTTTCTTTGTTCTAGAATTTATATTCTCAAACATGGCAATTTCCTAGCACTATTTTATGAAATGATTACATGTCCCTCACTCATATGGAGTGGTTACTAATCTGTTAATAAAAGTATTGCACTAAAATTTAGCACTATAGTTCCAAGTTACAGATTATGATGTGGCAAAGCATTTTATCCCCTGACTAAGAGTCAGGAATATGCGTAATCATTTGTATGTCCCCGCATGGATAAAACAAGTTCAGAAATATCCTTAACAGTGAATTTACACTACATAGGATATTTGAAAATGGCAGACACCAGTTCTCTACTATGAAGTATGTAATCAAGAGTATGTTCCCACATTGAGAAATTATTTCTTTGAAAATGTTCTTTAGAGTTCAATCTCTACAGTACATAGATTATTTGCAGATTTCTAAGCATAGATAGTGAGATATAGTTCACCATGCATAGAAAATATTATTATTATATTATTATTATTCATAGGAATATGAAATTGACAGAAACCAGTTTTCTTCTTTGAAGTATGGATCAGGAGTCTGTTCCTAAATTGAGAAGAGTTTCTGATATGAGAGTTGATACTCTACAATACACATAATATTTATAGGTAATAAGCACTATTAGTTAGATATAAGTTCATAATGCCTATAAAAGGTTTTAATCATAGGGATTAGAAATTGTAACAGATAGGAAAAATTACAGCGTGGCACCCACATGTGCTTCAGTACTAAAAATCAAATCAGACTCTAGTTTACAAGAACTGTTGAATTATCATTCTAACTAATTCTTAATTAAACACATATATTCGCACCTTTCCGTCTTGACAGACGATAGTTTGGTACATTGTGCTTTAAAAAGGCTTAATAACTACGATCCATGGCGGTGGCGAGTTTGGCTGGTAAGGCCAATTCTTGCTGCAAATGTTTGCCCACAGTAGGTGCATGTGAAAACATGGTCACTTCCACCATTATGCACCATCTTACGTCTCTCACGCTATGTGTGTGCTTTATCTGCAATCATTTTCTCCTTTGTCTTTATTCCATTTCTGACAGTTGCCCTCCATGCAACACGTTCAGCGGCGACGTGCTCCCAATGTGCATTATCAATGCCTATATCAATCATGTCCCGCTTACACACATCTTTGTATCGTAGTAGAGGCCGACCCTGAGATCTCCTACCCGTCTGTAATTCACCAAAAAAGATGTCCTTTGGTATTCTACCATCATCCATCCTCCTAACGTGTCCTATCCATCTAAGTCTACGAAGACTGAGCATGGAATACACCGTCACACAACCTGATCTTTCCAATACTTCAGTATTTGTGATTTTGTCTTGCCACTTAATACCAAGTATTCTTCGCAGACACCGCATATGAAAGCTGTTTAAACGTTTCTCTTCGCGTGAGTAAGTTGTCCAGGTTTCACTGCCATAAAGAAGAGTACTAAGGACACAGGCTTGGTAGACGAGGACTTTTGTTTTGGCAGTAAGCTTCCTGTTCTCCCAGACTCTTTTTGCTAACATGTTCATTGTTGTTGCTGCCTTGCCAATCCTGATGTTGATTTCCTGATCGAGGGATAATTTGCTATTTACCTCTGATCCTAGATATGTAAAATGGTCTACTATCTCCAGTTCGGCGTCGTCAATAAAGATTGATGGTACATCATGTGCACCTTGTGACATAATCTGTGTCTTCTTTTTGTTAATTGTTAAACCAAATTCAGAACAAGCATTGGAGAATGCAGATAGTAGATGTTGTAATTCTTCCTCAGAGTGGGTCGTAATCGCAGCATCATCCGCAAAAAGCAACTCTCTGATTAGTACCCTCCTAATTTTGGTCTTGGCCTTCAATCTCTGAGCATTATAGAGGCCACCATCTGAGCGTGAGTGAATGTATATACCATCATCCTGATCACGAAAGGCATATTTCAGTAGAAGTGAAAAGTATATCCCAAAGAGGGTGGGGGCTAGCACACAGCCTTGCTTAACTCCACTCTTGATTTCAAACTCTTCTGAAGTTGAGCCATCAAACTTGATTATACCCTTCATGCCTGTGTGGAACGATTCCACAATGGACAGAAGAGTTGGTGGGCAGCCAATCTTCTTTAGTGCTTTGAACAGACCCTCACGACTGACCAAATCGAATGCCTTTGTGAGGTCGATGAAGGCAATAAACAGTGGCTGATTTTGTTCCCGGCATTTTTCTTGCATCTGTCGCAATGAGAATATCATATCAATGGTAGACCGGTTCTGACGGAAGCCACACTGTGATTCGGGGTAGACTTGATCTCCCAGGACTTGAAGTCTGTGCAGGACAATTCTGGCAAATACTTTCCCAACAATACACAGAAGTGAGATACCCCTATAGTTGTTACAGTCGCTCCGATCTCCCTTGTTCTTGTACAGCGTTATGATGTTTGAATCTTTGAAATCCTGTGGGACTTGTCCTTCTCGCCAGCATAGCTCTATTAGCTGGTGGATCTGTAGAGCGAGTGTGTCTTGCCCACTCCTGATCACCTCTATTGGAATCCCATCCTTACCTGGAGCCTTGCCAGATGCAAGCTCATTTATAGCACACTTAACTTCTGTTATGGTGGGAAGTGTGTCCAGGTGGTCAAGAGTTGGCAGGGCCTCTATGGCGTTGAGGGCATCATCCGCTAGTTTGGTCTCACTTGAGTAAAGCTCTAAATAGTGCTCGATCCATCTATCCATCTGCTGTTTCTTATCAGTGATGATTTCTCCAGTCAAGGTTTTCAGCGGTGCACTTCTTTTGATCATTGGACCACAGGCTTTCTTTATCCTTTCATACATGCTTCTGATGTTTCCCTTATCACTTGCGATTTGAATGGACTCTCATAACTTGATCCAATAGTCATTCGCACACTGCCTGGCAGCCTTTTCTACACCCTTCCTTGCTTGCTTCAGCTCACTCAGAGTGTTACGCGTTGGTCTTTCCTTGTTTCTTAAGAGAGCTATCTTCTTTTTATCAATCAAGGGCTGCAGTATCTGGCTGTTTGCCGCAAACCAGTCCTGCCTCTTATGATCCACAGTGCCGTAAACTCCTACCGCTGTTTTATAAATAGTTTCCTTAAGTTTACTCCATTTATCATTTACTATACAATTTTCTGATGTATCATTGAAAGCGTCTTCAAGTTGCTGTTGAAATTCAAAGCACTTTCCAGGATCGTGAGTGTTAGTAATATTAATCCTGGGGCTAGACTTGTGTTTAGCTGTGTAGATTCTCTTTGGTCTCAGTCTAACCCTTGCAACAACCAAAGAATGATCTGTATCACAGTCAGCACTGTGGTAACTTCGAGTTAATGATGTATGGTTCAGATGTTGTCTCCGTGTGATAATGAAGTCCAGCTGATGCCAATGGCCGGATCTTGGATGTTTCCATGTGACCTTATGCATCTCTTTTGTTTTAAAAAGGGAGTTTGTAATTGTCACACGTTTACTTGATGATAATATCACGAAGTTCTTACGATGATATGCTCATGATATTATTGTGTGATGGTCGTTGTCTAGGTAACGATACTCATGGTGTGTCAATGGAGATATCTGTCTTGCAATGTAACTCACCCCCGCAGTGCATATTCACCAGGCATGACACAAGATTCCGTTGGCGCACATAATCCTTTATTACCAAAATAAGACGGACAAACGGAACATGTTTATACATCCAGAAAACATAATGTAATCCATAGAATATAAATATCCTCCTCACAATTTAACCAGCACACATCAATTCCTTCTCACAGCCTGCTTCTAATCTCAATCCACACGACAGGTAATCCAGCTACAATCCTCGGCTGGATCTCTCACAATACAACCCACACATTGGGTTGGAGCCACTGCTCAACTATAGAACCCACTCTGGGTTTTTTGGCCTACACTCAATACAGAACCCACTCTGGGTTCAGGCCTGTCTTCCCAACTAGAAGAACAACACAACCCGGAGCTCTCTCTTAAACGACCTGACACGCAGTCGGTCCCTTCTCTCACTGCCCTTTCAGTCTCTTGACTTCACACAACACACCACTCTCTTTCGACCCATCCCCCCTGGGGCCACACTCACCCTTCCCATTATTTCTAAGGACTGGCTGTTTGCTCGTAGCCAGGTCAGTCACTTTACTGTCTCCCACTTTCATCTCCATTCTTTCTCATGCCCGGCCACTCAACTCAATGTCAGTGACCCAGGCTTATGTCATTACCCCCCTCTTAAAAGAAAACTTACTAAACATGTGACCCAGACATATAGCCTGGGTAGCCCTAAGTATGGCTGCACCTTACTCTAGCTACCACACTACATAATACATCAAATGCTCATATTACACTCCTATATTCATCACACATAAGTACAACCATCTATCTTGTGTATCAATGCATGAACTAATACATCACATAATAATAATAATACATCATAGAAAAGCATAATACTCATGTACCCACAGATCTCTTACTACTTCACGACCACACATTACTATTTGTGTACCGACCCTATATCAGGTGGTTCTGTTCTTGCATTAACCCACCTCTGATTCCTGTCGATGCTGTGTCTACCTTTCATGTACCCATGACTCATGGTACCTCTACAATTACACCATCTGTTTGCTATCCCTAGCCCTGGGTCAGTAATGTCGCGAAAACTCTTTTGACCTGACTCCACTTTCCTATCTGCATATTGCACCGTTACACTTGAGTCTCTGTTTAGTCTGAACTCTTTATTCAATCTTGGCCCATATACCTGGCACCTTGCTTTCTGCTGCATACGCCTTCTGCCTATGTGCCCTGCACATGCACTATCCTGAGCTGTTCTAGTATATCGGTCTCTATGTGCTAAAGGTACTGCTCCTTGCCCACGTGCAGTTCTGCTATCTGAAAACCTGCGAGTGAGAACATTGTTCTTCCTCTCGAAGCACCATCTACCTTTCTTTGACTGCCTATGTTCTACTCTCCTACACCCTTGGGAACATTTGTTCAGAGTAGTATCTTGTCTCTGGGAGTCACTAGCACTATATTTGGGATCCATTCTCATCTGCTCAGCTGTACTATCCTTGTCCTGAGTTCCTGTGTCTACTTCAAGTGCCTCTTCTACCTCAGCTATACTCTCTAAATTAGGTTCTCTTGTGGTAACTACTTCAATACTGCTTACACTATATTTTTGGTCCCAATAAACTATTTCCTCTTCTGTACAATCTTTAACTCCTATAACATTTCCTATGATCAAATCAGCCACTGGTGAGTCCAGAACACACGCTGTCACTCTTCCAGTGATATATGGTGTTTTTACTGTTATTATGGCTACTGGGTAGAACTCTACTGTGCCGTTGAATGTTATGCATCTAATCTTTTTCCCTGTATAATCCGAGGGATCTATTAAACTTCTCCTCACTCCGATAGACGTACATCCGGAATCCCTAATTGTTAACGCTGGTCTATCATTGACAAATCCCTGATGCAGCTTCAGACTTCCTCCTTCATGCACTGCTGATCCTGCTTTTACTGTATGACCACATATTAGGACTGGCTGACTGTCTTTTTCAAAAGAGGTTTGCACCCACTACAATCTTCATTGTTCAGCGTCTCAATTACTTGCGCTGCATTTGAGTGCTCTGTTTCTCTCATCCTACATTGATGGCTGATATGCCCATTCTTTCCACATTTGAAACAAGTAATCTCCCTTTTAGTGTTGTTCGTTGGTCCATCTGATGGTTGTGCATCACACTCTGCTGCCCTGTGTCTCCAGCTCCCACAATTCCAACATCCGGCATAATTTGGACGTCTCTGGAAGTTCCCTCTTCTATATGGGTACCGTCCTACTCTACCAACATTGTTTCCTCGGAAACCATTGTCTTGAAGTTCTTGCTGCTCACCTTTCTGTGCCGAATCCACGCTTTTCGCCCTTGGTCTGATGACTGGATTCTGGTCCTGTTTAGTGTACGCTGCACAGACTATTTCCTCACTCATTAGTTTCCCAATAGATACGTTAGGATGTGCAGTCATGTAGTTTTGCCCTAACTGAGACATTGTGTCTATGTCCTTTGGCTTCCGTTCCTCAAAGAACGCCACTAAATTAGAATTGCATGCAGATACCACCTTGTCTCTTAACATTAGATCTACTAATTTATTAAAATCTTTCCCTATTTCTGCAAGCTCCATCCACTTATTAAATGTATTCTTTACTGTGTTCACAAAATCTGTGAAATCTTGATTTGTCTCTGGCCCTAACTGTCTAAACTTTGTTCTATATCCATGCTCAGTTAGTTGGAACTTTGTCAGCAAACGTTGACGTAAGATAGTGTAGTTGTTCCTTTCTTCTACAGGTAAATTAAACATTGTTTCTAGGGCCTTACCCGTTAAATACTCGCCCAGTCTAATTGCGTACTCGCTTTCTGGGATGCCTAATACCTTCACTGATGCTTCGAATCTCGAAAGATAGGCCTCCAGGCAATCCCGGTCCGTAAAATATGGCAGTTTTAATCTCTGTGACGACTGCGACGGTCTTCTGCTTTCCTCACTTTGACCCTTCGATGCAAATTCTAACTTTTTAATAGCAATTTCCGCTTCCATCTTAATCTTCTCTTTTTCAATTTCCATTCTCATGTGTGTCTCTCTCTCTTCCTGTAGACGCTTGTTTTCCATTTCAGCTAGCTTTACTTCCTGTAGACGCTTGTTTTCCATTTCAGCTAGCTTTACTTCCTGTAGACGCTTGTTTTCCATTTCAGCTAGTTTTACTTGTGTCTCTTTCTCTTCCTGTAGACGCTTGTTTTCCATTTCAGCCTGTCTTTGTTCTCTCTCAGCTAACTTTTCTTCCTGTAGACGCTTGGCCTCGAGTTCTGCCTGTCTCTGTTCTCTTTCGGCTTGTCTCTGGTCTCTTTCAATCTGTTGTTGCTCTTTTGCATCGGCATACTCTTGTAACTCTTTACCCTTCAGGCCTATTCGTTCACCTGCTTCAATATATTCCATTAAAGTAGGCATCTTGTACTTGTGGACACGTTGCTGTCTGTCAGCCAACTATAAATGTGACGATTCTGCTGTTAGTCTTTGTGTCACTTCCCTAAGTACACTCACACTCCCTGTGTACGTCAATTCGTAGTGCTAAAATATCACTCTGTACTCACCCAGTCACTCTATAAGCACTAGGTAGTGAGGGGGGAAGTATCACCTATACTCCCTTATATCTATATATCTATTACCAAAAGTTCATAAAGTCCCTGGAAATATTGTTAAACATACATATAAATACATATACAAACAAATGGATGATAACATTAAGTGATGACTATCCAACGCTAGACTTCACAAGCTGAGTACACGGAGACGATGATGACACAGACATAAACCACAGTAACAACCACAAGCTTGTGTAGAGACACCCACAGTGCGCGTAAAATATAAACATAAATTGACCAAGACCACTAGACAGCAGAAATGACGAAAGATCACAATAATAACATATATCCGACCACAGCAAATATTATATGTAAATATAACGAAAAGAAAGAGAGAAAGAACAGGAATATATACTGAAAATATACACAGATCTTACGTTAGACCCAAAAGGCACGGTGTATAGTCTAGGACCACCCTGCTTCACTGCAGAATCAAACAAACCGACCTTACGATTTTCTTCCCAGAAAACACATGGTGCACAGTAATAAAATAAATTTTCGCCCCGCCTCCCGGCCTTCGAGAAGCAACACAAAAATGCCCTACTCTTGACAAACACTGGACCACATACAAGTAACAGCTTAACAACCGAAAACAATATTTATAAGACAATGAGCAGCAAACAGACTGTCCAACTCGTTGGCCGATAAATATGTGCCCACTAATCCGTCGCCAAAAGTTCTTATTTATTCAGTCACCAAAGTTTTTGTTCGTTTTAATAGTTATTCGCCCTCGGCTGGAAATGTCTACGACGCTGGATTTCAAAGCGACTTGTTGTTTGTTGAGTGGTTCCTGAATTCACGTGGTGATCAAAAGTTCCAACTGTCGGAAACGTTGACGGTAATAATAATTATCCAAAGTGTTCTTTCGATATGTTGTTACTCTCGTTGCGGAGATGGCGCTTTGCTGTATCATATATGTTATAGATTCACCAAAAGAAAAGATCAAAATAATGGCAATAAATGTTCAACGCTTTCACTCTGTAAAGTCAGTTCTTTTTGGCAACTGTATGCAACTATGGTCGCGGAGCCGACACGTCATCATTCGTTGTCAAAATGTTTGCTGATTATAAAGTAATGAACACAAAGGGCTTTTAACAAAGACGAATAATCAAGTCTGGTTTCACACAAAACGCCTTGTTTTGTTCAGTCACGATGAGTCATCTTGACCACAATAAGCCGTGGAAATTCACCTGAGTAACTTTCCTCCGTACACACAGTTTCCACACAACCTGACAGCCCCACCCGGCTGCGGTAGGGGTACCGTTACTATCCCCTTCAGTCAACTGTCCGTCAAATCAGCGACTGCCAATTTTTCTCTGTTTTCCAAACATGTACTTCCCCAGTACCTGGACGCTGGTGTACCCACCCGTCCTATTTACTGCGTCGAAGAATCTTGACCAGTCAACTTGCAACAACACAGTGCGCTTGCCTCCAGCACACACACACACCTGTCAATTATCTTTGGTTCCCAATCCTGTCATTATCACCGACAGCGACGTCCTACACACACACACGCTGCCCTCGCCACTCTGGATTCAACACTCGTCTTTAATTTCAGCACTGCTGCCTGGTATCAAATTTACCTGTCACCGTAATGGACTCTCCCGGTTAGTCTGTATGGCGTGTCTTTATCACCGACTTTTGTGCTGCCGCTGCACCCCCACTCGCTTTAGCGATATGGTTGGTTCCAAATCACCTGTAGTGGACTTCACTTGAACTGTCTGCTAGCTTGTGATTTCCGCCGCGTACCCTCCCCGCGCGCTGACAGTTTTTTTTTCGATGTGGCGTCTTACACACACAAAAGAATTGCTGTTAATCTCGTGACGCAGTACTGTCTAAATTGATGGCACGAAGACACCGATAATAACTCCTCTCTTTCAGCGAAGAGCCCACAAACATCTCAGAATGACAACACTGTCTATAATGTTCTTAATTGGACGTAGCCCTCAGATGTCAGTCAGTCTCCTCTCTCACTGCCCTTTCAGTCTCTTGACTTCACACAACACACCACTCTCTTTCGACCCATCCCCCCTGGGGCCACACTCACCCTTCCCATTATTTCTAAGGACTGGCTGTTTGCTCGTAGCCAGGTCAGTCACTTTACTGTCTCCCACTTTCATCTCCATTCTTTCTCATGCCCGGCCACTCAACTCAATGTCAGTGACCCAGGCTTATGTCAGTAATACATAGGTCATTTCTAGTGCAATGCTCCAGCAGCCTTTGCCCATTATCATTCATGCAACCGATGTTGTATTTTCCAAGGCACACTGGCCATGAACTCGAGTCCTTGCCCACACGAGCATTGAAATCACCGAGCATATAAATGTAGTCGGATTTTGGAACTGCCTTGATCGCAGAGTCTAGCTGCTCATAGAACGCATCCTTCACATCATCAGAGGAAGCGAGTGTCGGTGAATATGCAGTGAGAATGGTGGCAAATCCACGGGAGGTTGCCAAGCGCAGTGATAATAATCTTTCATTACCTCCAGCTGGGATATCAATCATTCCCAGTAGCGAATTCTTCACTGCAAAGCCCACACCATGTTGCTTTTTTCTGCCTGCCCTCTTCCCTTCCAAAAAAAGGTGTAATTGTTTTCCCTGAGTGACCCTTCCTCAGCGAGGCGAGTCTCCTGCAGGCCAGCAATATCAATGTTAAGACGATCGAGTTCAGCATCAATCACAGCCGTTTTTCTCACATCGTCAATATTTGTCAAGTCAGTGGAAAATCCTGGACACATGGTTCTCACGTTCCAGGTTGCAAGCCGTAAATTAAGGTTTCTATTCTATTTATTAGTACCTGGTGCATTGGTTTTACAGCCTGCGATTCAGATTTTGTCCTAGCCCTAAGCACCCATTGAAGCAGGTAGGCTGTGGCGGATCAGCTGTGGCTGGGGGTTGCCCAGCTTAAGGCGGGCGGTAGCTGATCAGTGAGACCTGTAGGTGTCTCCCACCGTCAGAGGCAACGCGTGGCGCCCCATGTCTACGCCAACTGACAAGGACTTCTAACCCGTAACAGTTGCCTCTCGCTTTGATTCCGAGACCGGTTAAGACCAGGGATGGAGTTATTGCCTCTCCATAGCACAAAGCCTGGGCTAAAATAAAGAAACCATGTGTTGCCCATGCAGCATGATCCCTCTCTCGGCCTGCCTAGTTCACTCCAGAGGAATGTTGACACCTATAATCTGGAACAAGACAAGCTGCAGAAGCTGCCGGATCAGCAAAGCAATGCTCTAACTGTCCGCCTGTCGGAGCTTCGATCCTAGACCAGCTGCCAACCAAGGCTTAGAGCCTGGTCTGCCCTGCCATGACTTATTTTGTCTTTGGGTTGCATTTCCTCGCACCAGGATAAGGCTAATACCCTCCCAATTGTGCTCTTCCGCCCGAAGCCGTTCGCACAATGTGGGGTGTCGGGTTTGGTAAGCGCCGCCCAACATTCGGCGCTGACAGAAAGCAGGTAGTACCGTCTACTGTCATATGGTAGCTCAGTCATATCTGACTAAGACATGACCCCAACACAATGGTATATGTAATACATAAATACGTATTCATAATGTAGATTTAACGTACCATTGGCTTGCAGAGAATTATGTATTTTTAAGGCAAAAATGCCTTCCCCATACGGGGAAAAAACACGACGTCTTTCTCCTTCGTCTCCACTGACCAAAATGGACACTGTAGTGCCTTTGTTCGAAATCGTGACAAGCGCAGAACGTTTCAGGGCAGGAAAAAAAGCTGGGAGCAGCCACCGTGGTGGAGTTTCGAGGTGGAGAAGGCTTGGGTGGATAAGCGTAGTGCTGTAAGGAGATGGCAAAATGCCAAGAAGAACAGAGCTGGTCATCCTAGTCCCTGCTTGCACTTAGAAAGAGAGATGCACACAAAAGTAAGCTATTTCAAAAAACTGGTCAAGGTGGTTAAAAGCGAAAAATGGGCAGAGGTGTGTCAAAGAGTAAGCACAGACAAGTCACTGAAATTGTTCTGGCGACTACATAAAAGCATGAGTGGTGTAGTCAAGAATAAGAGCATTTCAGACTTACAAGGTGCTGACCTCACCTGGCAGAGGACTGACGAGGACAAGGGCAAAGCCCTCTTTGAACGCTACCTTGAGCAGGGCAACCAGACAGACATGGGAGGCCGAAATCTGGTCAAGGAGGTCACCTCAGACAGATGCAAGGCCCAGAACACTTCGGAGGAAGACACAGTGACAGTGAAAGAAATCAAGGCTGTGCTTCGACGATCAAAAAACAGTGCTCCAGGTCCTGATGGCATAAGATACGACATAAATAGGTGTACCGACAATGAGCTAGAGAAACTAGCAGACATGTACAACAACAGTATAGGGAGTGCTAGCATCAAGGAGGAATGGTTACACAGCTATCTGATTCCCTTGCCGAAGCCTGACAAAGACCACAAAAAAATTCAGGGATATCGAATTATAACCATGCAGAATACAATAGGCAAGCTGCTGGAGAAGGTAATTGCCAGGAAAATATCAAGCCAACTAGAGAGGCAAGGTGTTTTCCCACCTACCCTGGGTGGGTACCGTCCAAAAAGAGAAACCTGGACCAATGCAGCAGTCTTTGCCCATGATGTCTATGAAGGTTTCCACTCAGGCACTGAAACCGTTGCTGCAAGCGATTGATCTTGAGGACGCATACAACAGAGTACCACTGGATTTTTTAATGTTTCAGCTTCTCGAACTAACCGTAAGTCCATTCCTCCTTAGTTGGATCGCTGCAGCCCTCTACCAACGGAAAGTAGTTTTTAGATGTGGCAGTTGGACTTCGGAACCAACAACAATATATCCTGGCCTACCACAGGGATCACCATTATCTCCGGTACTGTTCAAACGCCTACACAGTGAGAATCACCAGTGAGCAGATCACTGGACCTGGCAGGACATTGTCGTATGCCGATGATGTTTTAGTGTATCGTCAGGGTAAGGATAGAGAGGAGGTTGCTGTGGAACTACAAACCGAACTCAATCGCATAAGTACTTGGTGTGATGAAGCTGGGGCAATGGTCAACCCAACAAAGGCAACAGTGACTTGGTTCTCGTTGAATAATCATATTGTCAACAATCCAACACCAACTGTAATGCTGTGTTCAGAGACGGTGGAAAGAACGCAGGCAATGAATTACCTGGGGATACGGGTTTGATCGAAGCCTTGCTTATAATGTGCACATAGACCAGGTGATAACAAAGGCCAAGCGGG